>OY754336.1:39936619-40129816 GCA_963573305.1 Pyrrhosoma nymphula | reverse complement strand
AGAAGAGGTGCGAATGAAAGAAGGAAAAACAAATGGCGGAGAGTAAAAAAAAAGAAGAACTTTCAGCGTCTACCATACGGAAACGTGGACGGGAGATGAACGATGCGGCCCCTGCGGGAGACACACGAGCCAAACCGTCTTTCATCAACACGCGTAGACCGTGATGCATGCGCTACGGACCGGAATCAACCCTTATGCGAGTCCCTCTGCTTTCCTCGTTTTCATTCAGTACAATCCTTCCATCTCTTCCTATTATGTATGGCCAGGTGAGGCTGTTAATCCATATGTCAATAACAAGGTACCTAGGGACCACCTGAGCTTTTTCTTTAGGAAATTTTTAAATTATAATGTTCCAGCAAATTTGATTAAATCCCGCCCGCCCCGCGGAAATCAAGCATTCATAAACAATGAAGCATTCTGTCATTTTTTTTTATGACTCCTTCCTCAGGAAGATAAATTTTTCTTCAAAGTTAGTGCTCTCGTTCTCCATGGCGGAATTTCCCTATCTCTCACTTGAAAGGAAATGGGATAACTATCCTATATTGATAATGATCATGTAAACAAAATAATCTGTGGTATCAGATAAATATTAGAATGATATTTTCAACAAAAGAATTAAAATCAAGTTAAACAATTCGATAATTTATTTGAAAACATTTTAAAACATTTATATTGTAATCATTGCATGCTCTTTGCAAGATTCTTTTTGCAGACAATACAAAATTGTCCAGTCTTTATTTGCATTTTTATCTCAGCCCTTAAGAATAATTTATATGAACCAACAATAACTTCCCTTCCGGTGAAATTTAGTTTTGTCGAATATATTGGGCGGGATGAACATGGTATTCCTCCCAAGAATGCTCTCAATGGCAAGCTTTTTTGCGTTGTGTCTCATGACTTGAAAATTAGTAGACAAATCTTTCTTGATGGGGAGGCAAGATCTTCACACAACTATCACAGAAATAAACCGCGCTGATTGTTTTTTTTTCGAGATAATTTTATTGTCTACAAAGGAACTTCTTTTCTTTAATTGACCAAAAACTTAGAGTAAATATTTTTTTTTTGAGAGTCAGCCATTTTCTTTTAAATAATTAACGCTCAAATGGACTTAGCCAACGTTTCGTCAACTTTTATTGACATCTTGAGGCCTTGTCCTTAAAAGCGTGAATCATGAACAGAATGATGCAAAAGGAACCAGAATGACATACATAATGAACAATTCTTCTGGTTGGCGCAACTGCCACCATGTTTCCCTACCACTACAAGCGACCTACTTCAAAATCTCGTCGATGCGCGAGAATGACGCGTAAATTAATATTAAAACTTGATTCGCGTTGTTATCCTTATTGCACGTTGAATTTTTTCTCTTTTTTGAAGTTTAATTTTACTGCTGGAAAGTGTCACCTTCCTTCCTCTAAGCTGTTTTCTCATTTCAACGCGTTTATTTCTCTCTTCCTCTCTATTTTATCGAGAAAGTCCGTTTTTTCCGCATTCACAAACTTTTTCCATCGCTACAAGCTGATGAGCTTAGCGAATGAATGCCGAGCTAAGCGACATAATTCAATGTTCGTGGAAGCAAAAGAGTAACATGAATATTAAAATTTCAACCCAATTCTTACTATTTTCCTTATTTTAATCTCTCTCTCTCTCCGTCTCATACAACTGAAATTCAAAACAATCCGTTCTTATTTTTATCTATCTCTCTTACTATTAATATTCAAAACAAAACACACCTATTTGCAAAGCGTAAATTTCATGTTAATTTATTGAACATTTAACATTCTCCTTTCCATTCATAATTTATGCCTCCCTGCCCATCTCTTTGGCCAGATGAGTATAGTTAGGTGTAGTACTAAAATTAATCAGCGCTAAAAATTGCCAGGATTTACTAGTGAAAGAAGGCTTTAAGATCCTTTATTTTCGCAAAAGTACACGTCAAGCGAGGGTCGTATTATTCAAATTAAATTTTGAATATTTAATTTGTCTTTAATTTGATTTATTTTTTAAGAAATAATTTTAGGCTTATGACATAAGCTAATATTACGCCCCGAGTAACTCTTTTCAGTTCATCCACCTATCTTGTGTATGAGCCCCAAGCATGGCAAAACTCACGTATCACTTAATACATACTTTACCTCGTTTACACTCATTGCTGGTGGAAAGTAGTTGACATTATAGCGGATAGTAAAAAATACATCAGATAACACGAAATGCTATCCTGATCCACTCCAACTCAGACGATTTATTTGAAAATTATTCGTGTCATGCGAAATAATTAACACGAAACACGATTACCACGAAAACGTTTGAATGTGCAAAGGGAAAAAATATCTCACAATTCTATTTTATTTCAAAACAAATTACTGGAACTCATTTGAGATTTTCATCATCACATTAATCTATCTTAACTTCGGCGTCCATTTCCTTCTCGAGTGTCTTAAATAATCTTCATTCAATTGGTATTTATTTCTCAACCTCTTATACTATACGGTGCAAATATCAGGAGATTTGAGGTCAAATAATGTAAGTTTTATTTTTCAAACTTCAGCCAATGTTTTGGATCTTTATTGATCCATCTTCAGGGCCCTAAATACATGATTGTGAAAACTGTTAATTACAATCCTTTTTTATTACAAAATGGTTAAAATAAATAATTTACAGTAATTAAAAAGAAAAATACATGGACATATTCAAGATTGTTACCTTTCAAGTTTGCTGCTGTTTTTATTTACAATTTTAATTTGGTTACTTGGATTTATTTTTTTGGTGAAAAATTATGTAAACTTTAATTAGGAAAGTAATTTCTGTCCTTTTATTGCAACATTTTTGTTTCTGGAGATATGAAACATTTCTTTGAACATTTCTTTCTTTCTGATATATGCACCGAATAATCTTAATGTCTACTTACACCATAGTTGTAGAATGTATCCAATTCGTGTGATGGCAAGAGTTGAATAGTAGACGATTGATTGTCTCTTACCTAAAACAAGAAGAAATGAGTATTAGCGGCGATTAAAATATAGTACAGAAACACCTACAAGATAAATAAAGTTTACCTCCCATGCGTGCATTAATCTTGATTGATGGAAAGCTCAATAAAATTCAAAAGGTTCGGGTATGCTTAGTAGATTCCCAGTCCAATCAAACTATTTCCATATAAGTGAGGATTCCAATGAGATTAAAAGTTACATTACGCTTCGCAGTAAGTTTTAAACTTCAACGTTCACTCAATATGACTAAACAATAACGATCATCGAACTAATGCTGCCGGGTATAAATAAAATTCGGAAATAAAACGACAAATTAAAAATAATTGTTCGATGGAAGGGACGGAAGAACTTCCTCAGGCTTGGACGGACCGAATTGTTTTCAAGCTTCGATGAGACCATCTTCAGACCAGGTGCTAATTACAATTCCTCACATTTGTTTTTTTTTCTTCTCCTGCGATATTCTTTCATCTTTTCACTAGGTGTTTCCTATATTATTTATCTGCGACACTTTAAACCTCTCTTTTATTCTCTGCTCTACCAAGGAATAATTCCATTTTTAACATTTTTCCTGTAAACATATCTCTTATGATTGTTTCTTCTTTTTTATGTTGCTTCATCTAAATCTCTCTTGACTTCTTGAATCCAACATCCAACTCTTTACTTACTAACTCCTCGGCGCTACAGCCCTTGTAGGGCCTTGGCCTCTCTCACAATGTTAGCCCAGACGTCACGATATCCTGCATGAGTTCTCCATCTTCTTATTCTCATCTTTCTCAGATCATCTTCTACATCATCCAACCATCTTTTCCGAGGTCTTCCTCTCAATCTTCTGCCACTAGGATGTCCAAGGTATATCTTTTTCACCATCCTATCCTCAGGCATTCTCTCAACATGACCTAACCACCTTAACCTGTTACTCTTAATTTCTGTCACTATGTTGGGATGCTTGTAGAGTTCCTCCAGTTCTCTGTTCTTCCGTATTCTCCAATGTCCGTCTTCCTTCACTGCACCAAAAATCTTTCTTAGCACTTTCCTTTCCCATCTTTTTAGTAGCTCTTCTTCTGCAGTAGTCATGGTCCATGTTTCTGAACCATACATAACCACAGGTCTAATCACTGTTCGATAAACCTTCATTTTCAAGTTCCGACTAAGGTACCGTGTCTTGAGCACCTTCAACAAAGCTCGTTAAGCCCTATTGCCTGCTGCAATCCTAGCTTTTATTTCTTCTTGCATTGCATTATCTTTTGTTACCAGCACTCCCAAATACTTGAAGTTGTTACATCTCTCATATTTCTTGCCTTTTAATTCTATAGATTTATCTTTTACATTCGTACTTTTCCTGGAAGAGAATAAGTACTGAGTTTTGGCACAGTTCACTTTTAACCCAAATTTTCCTGCCTCCATTTCTAATTTCTCCAGTCCTTCCTCAAGATCTTTGAGTCTTCTTGATATCATATCGACATCATCAGCATAGGCTAAGTTTTGCGATATACGGTTGAACAAAGTACCACCTGGGTTACTGACTTCTGCTTTTCTCATCACTCGCTCCAGGACCACATTGAAGAGCATGGTGGATAGCACATCTCACAAGCCCTGTCGCAAGCCCTGATTAATTTTAAATTCTCTGGTGAGGTTTCCTTCTATTTTGACCTTACATATTGTATTCTTTAGGGTCATTTGTGTCAATCTTATTAATTTGGCTGGGAATTCCATTTTCACCATAGTCTGAAACAGCTTATCTCTCTTAACACTATCGTACGCTTGCCGAAAATCTACAAACAATTGGTGCACATCCACGTTGTATTCATAACACTTTTCCATTATCTGTCTAACTATGAAGATTTGGTCAGTCGTTGATCTACCCTGTCTGAAGCCACATTGGTAGTCTCCAAGAATCTGTTCCACCAATGGGTTAAGTCTCCTAGCCAAGATTTTGGCTAAGACTTTATATACCACACTTAACATCCAACTCTTCACCCAAATATATTTGAAGATCTTCTTAATTAACATATTGATATCCATCCTGTAAGATGTTCCAAAAATATCAACTTCCTTTATCATTATTTATGCTTTAAATTCTATATTTTGATAGATGTCACCATTACATCTTAATTTCCAGAATTCATTGGTTTTAATATACCTGCCACTTTATTAATTATTCCTCTTTCCAATATTTTTAACTGCTGTAAGTTATAACTCAATGATTTTATGCTGTTTGCATACAGGCATTCTGGTTTCCCAACTGTATTAGCCTTACTTCTGCGTTCTTGGAAACGCACTTTATTTACTAAATTATTTTTATAGCCCTAATGTTTATGTTGAGGTGAAGAAGATAGTGAAAACAATTCTTAATGGAAATACTTTGTACATAATAATTGGTTCATATAAAATTCCTTTATTTTAATATTTTTTCTAAAAATTGTTTATTAGGGCATACATAATCACATAAATATCTAAAAGCTAAAAGGAAGAAAATGTAGCATGGTAAAGATTAATTTTGCATTTGAGAACCTCCTGAAGAGGCAGAAATCGGTTCAGGAGGACTCCTATTATTACTTGATTATATATAAAAAAGACATTTTAACAATTAACTCACCTATTGTAATAAAATTAATACAGACTTCCCTACCTTCCCTTCCTTTCAATATATGCTAACGATTTTTCAATTACCTTGATGTAAAGATTGGTTTTTTCAAGTATGTACGTTAATCTTTGATCATTATCATGTTTTTGCCAGAGTGAATCTATTATTAATGTTTCTGTGTCTCTTAATTACTGAAACAATTGTTTTCAGGTACCATTCTGCGTTAGAACAAAATTCAAAATCAATGTTAACCATGGATGGAGGTGGCAGGTCTCACGACCACACGAAACAGCAGCGTGACATAAGGTAAGATTACGGCCCGATTTTGACATGTCACTTGGGTTAGCGCAGCAAGAGAAGGAAATTCCGACGCCGACTTTCCAAGGTGATCACATGCGGTCACGGCACTCACGAAGGAATATCGTTCAACACATCACACCGAGAGAAATAGTCCCGAGTTGGTGTCAGCGGCAATAGTACAAACCGCGGAGCGAGAAAGAAATGGTAAAGCTTGGAGGTACTATTGAGTGAGTGGCGGGAAAAACGAGGAAAGGTAATCGTGGAAGGAAAGGAAAACCCCGTTCCCAGCCGGTGCTAGCTACCCAGGCCCCCACCCACTACTCCCATGAGCTGCGGTCAAACCGCTCGAGTTAACGTTCTAGTGCGAGAGAGACTTTTGCGAAAGCATTTGTGCAAACACCTCACTCGACCTCAGAAGCGTGCGTGGCAGTTGGGGAGGAGCGGGAGGACGCAAACATATGGCCCAGCGAGGTGAATTAAATCCCAGAACGAAGCAAAGCTGAGTCGTGTCATAGGAGGAGACATTTCACCCCGTCATAAAGTGGCGGTAGTGCTTGAGGAACATGGGTCAAATTGGAGGGAGAGAGAGGAAAACGGCCAATTCCTTTCGCTACGCTGATAAATGTCCCTTTTCAAATCCCGTATCACACCAAACTTGATCCAGAAGTTTGATTACCTTTTTCCCAACTCATGGCGGGTGGACGTCACAGAGCGAGTAGCCAATGAAAGGCGTTTCCCCTCCCACCAAAGTTTCTGGCTCCCGGCGGCCAAACAGCGCTATCAATTCTTAAGAAAAAAAATGCACGTTGTGTGGCAAGGAGTCACGTTACCAACTGATTTTGAGCTTTACCAACGAAGTCTTACTCGCACCCATTCAATCTTGCACCGCAGCAATGTACGAGACCGAAGTTCACCTCACGGCAGTCGGAGAGAGACTGAGTTCCCCCAAAATGCATTCCACGGCATTCTTCTGTGATTGGCTGGAAAAATGAAAGGTACGCAAGCTCATTGAAGGTCATCCGCCATGAGTTGGGAAAAAGGGTATAGAGGATGTTCGCTAGCATAAATAGCATTACAGTATCGTGTGATACTGAGCCAGCAACACTAACTTACAAACATGGTCGCTATCATCCTCGCTGAGCTACTTGGTTTCACAATCGATGCGAAACTAGTTTTCTACTCGCTCCCAGTAGGACCTATTACAGCTGTTGAACAATTTCGTTAAAACTGAGTCACTTTGCGATCTTCACTTTGTGAAATCTGGGCCTCCTAGACCTTCTTGCGGCTATTTGGCAATATTTAATTTCGCGACTTTTAATAGTTTAATTGGCAGTGAATGCTGACAGAAATATAATTTATTCATTAGCTGTTAAAATATGATTATGATGATATTATGATTAAAATATGAATATGATAAAATATGCTATGATTTCTATAGGTCTCAACGGAATCAGAATCACCTATTACTCCTTGGAGAGAACTTGTCCGGCATACGGTTTTTATGTTTATCCAAGTTGCTTCTTTGCATCACATATTTGGTTCACTTCACGAAAAACGCTATTTTAAAGTTTTTATTCTTCATAATGAATGCCTTCTTAGCTTCAGTCACACTTCCTTTGATGCTCTTCTTCTTCTGCTTCCTAATTTGTATTCACATCCTAGTTATCTTGAACGCGAGGCATTTAATCACGATTATTTCTCGGCCCCGTGATCCTGGTAGAGAGGTCCAAAGTTCAATGGTGCTGAGAATGCGACGCGAGTTGCTAATGACGACGTTGCCGAAAGGCACGTGGAAAGCTGATGGGGAATTGCGGGTGGGAGTAAACAGCGTAGACAGGGCAGAGGCATGCGGTTTCCTGTGGACTTAATATATAAACGGTGTTTCCCAGGGAAACGGAGTTCTAGCATAAAGGAGGAAAAGCTATGGACAGGAGAGACGAGAGGGAGGACGCGAGAAGGAAGACTGAGGAAATGAGGCGTTGATGGAGTAGCATGAAAGAGGTGGAGGTTACCTCGAGATAAGGTAGAGTTGGCGGCTCAGCAAAGGGTCAAAGCTAGTGACGGGCTTGAACATTTTTTTGTTGATTTTATACTTAATTGCTTTCGGAAAAAATCGCTCTCTAACGAAAAGAATGTTTTTTTGCCTGGGCTCATCTGCATCGTGGCTAAAGGTACCAGCTGAAAGCTGCGAAAATTAAAATGAGTACTAACGGGAACACGCATAAGATATAATCATCACATTTGAGCAGTGAACGTAAGAGGAAATTTTGTTACGAAATCAAACCTAGAATCCACACAAGCATGCATCAAACTGAAATTCGTGGCGGAACTTTAAAAATCGGACAGAAAACCACATATCTAGATAGATGCAAAGCTTTTAAGATTTTAAACATCATGGAAAATGACGATTAATTTGGACGATTAAATGACGATTTGGAATTGATGCACGGCAGAGGTCGCTAGCAAGTCTAATTTCCTCGGTTTTATAATATCCAGTTGACGTCCACCACGAAATGACCGAGCCTTCACGCATTTGCAAGGTTAACTGAGAGTTGTTGTTTTGATATTACGTTATTTTGTTGGTTAGTTTATCGGCACGATATCGATGGGTGATCGTAACCATAAGAGATATTAAACCGAGATAATTCTTAACCAGACATTAGAAAACCATACCATATAGAGTCTCAGAATATCACTACTGGACACCATCTATTAAATCTACTCGAAAGAGGAAAGTTACAACTATTATAGAATGCTAAATAATAGTCACGAGATAAATTTCTTCTGGACTTGGTGCACAACCACACAAATCTTTGGCTTTCCAGGGAAATGTGCAGAACACCACAGTACAAAATGAAGACACTTCATTGCAATTGTCTGTGTATTGAACAGGTAAGTCAAGAGGTCCATACCCTTATTCTGATGCAAATATTAAGAAACACAGTCATCAGACGGATAATACAAACGCTTAAATAAAATATCATTTGGTGAAGGAGATTTAATTAGCAATGAGATCAAGTACTTGTTTAAAGTGATAAAGAGGAAGACGTTTTCCAACAATATACGCATATTTTCCGATAAGCGGTTTCTGCCCAGGAATATCCCATCAGGTTATAAACAACCTCAACCAAGTGCTCGTAAAAAATATCGTTTCCTATGACTGCTCATTAGTTTGAGTCATCAGTGGCGAAAGTCAAAAAATAAACGGCTTGCGCACAAAAGAGGACATAATAGGAATGCAAAGATGTATATCATTATTATGAATTGATAATTATTTTTATCGACATTTGGGCAAAATCGTTGACCATTCATTGGATCGTAAATAAACATTTTTTTGCGGAAAAAGTTTTTAATATACGGTTATGCATTTTCAATTAAAAACAGTTTTTAATGAAAACATTTATTTCTTTTGTAAAACGCTTTCAACGCACTTTACACCAAGAGTAATATGTATGTGTACGAGTATTTGTCTCACCATTTTGCCAAAAAAACTTAACGCAATTTTTTAAGAAAAGTATTTCCATAGTAACAAACATGTGAAAACATAAAAATAGTAAATTTATTTATTTCTTTCATAGCCAATGACAACATTGGTTCATTGAAGATACATAAAATCTAATTAAGAGAGCCAAAATGCAATCCCGGTACTTCAACCTGAAGATGCCCGCTGGAGTAAGGTCGAAACTTCCAATTTCTCTGAAAAATAACCAACGCGGTGAAAAGTCAAGAATGGAGGAACAGCAATGTATAATTTCCGCAGAATTTTTAATTTGGTACCAAATATACCGAATACATATGTCTGTGAAATTAAACATTGTTGTACATCATTTGTCATGATAATTATTTACGTAGTTGAAGCCGATTCCATCAATTTCCCTAGTAAGTGTTTTGATTCAAGCCCATCACCACTGCCTACCTGAGTTTGAGATGCTCTCTTTTCTAAACTAGATAACTGAATTTAGAGTCCGTCCAAGATAATAGCGTAATTGAAATATACTGATTTTGTTTATAAATAAATGAAGAGTAAACAATTTATTAACGATCGTATGATTTAAACAAAGGCCTCAATTATGCTCTGATGTAATCTATTGTAACTACTTCCTCTATTTAGGTGTTAACATCTGTAATCAGTGCGTTTCGGTCACGTGATTCCCTTCCCCTATTCTGTTGCTTTTCACACAGCTAAATTTAGATTTTGGAGTAAGAAATTCAGGTTCATTCTTGAGAGTTTTTCGAAAACTATTTGCTTTGATTGCAAAAATTGCGAAAGCTGTTGTAAAAAAACGTAACATTCTGCTAACTTCGAAGCGAATAGGTCGATTGAAACTTGGGTGGGACCCTCGTATGCCCTATTACATCAGTATCACATTGCGAACGGATCACGAGTTTACACGTGTTTTGCGCTCCACCTGTTAAGAACAAATCACGAGATAACTCGTGTTTTCTACACTCCGCGCCGTCCTTAGATACCACCTGATGTGATCTATTGTAACTACTTCCTCTATTTAGGTATTAACATCAGTAATCAGCGTGTTTAACTCTATTTCTTTCACATTTCTTTCGAGTACTTACAGTTTTTGATTACCTTATGGCATTTCGAAGAGGCACTATTTAAATAAATACCTTCCAGAAAAAATACCCGGCCACTGGGGTAGGTTGGAAAGAAAATGACCGGTCATTAATATGGAATTACGAATATGTACTAGCGAGTCATAAGTCATCGCGAGACCTATGTTGAAGTCGCTAACGAGCATTAACGGTGACACTGGCCAGGCACACTTTCCACCTATGGAGTCTCTTTTTGGGCAAAGAATAGAATCCCGCAATTGGCTACTCTACTCTCTCTGAAGGTTTCCAAGAGTTGTAAATCCAAGAAATAGTTTGAAAAATAAAAACGCTGTTGTTACCGGTGTACATGTACGGGATCGGGCATCTTACGTTGTTTCCGAAACATATTAGACCGGAGAAAAATATGCCGCAGGAGAGCCGCGAACTCTAGAAACTGACTCTTTCTTTCCAAATTGGCGCCATAACCCACTCAGCCACGTTGGGACTTGAATGGAGGAGAGTAATGCAAGGAATTTACAAGGAATGAAATTCTATATTAGCGATTTTCTCGCAGACCCGGGCCTATGGGAGAGAAAGCCGTGACTTTCTGTCTAAACTCTCTCTCTAGTTTCAGAAAAACAGTGTCTTTAGCAAACTCAACATAGGTCTAGCGATGTCTCCTCGTTGGAAGAAAAAAGTCAAGTATCACCAGTATTTTTTCAGCAGGAGAGAAACCAGGCGCGGGCACTTAAGCACAAATCCTCCCCTTTACTCTCTCATCTCAGCGTCAGGAAATTTCCCCAAGAAGAAGGCGACGGAACGAAAGAAGAGAGTGTTAACCCGGCTTGCACTCGGAAAGGATTAAGAGCTATCCAAAGGAAGTGGTCATTTGTTACAAGGGGAACGCTTCTTGAACGGAATATAAAGGTGCTTGGCTCACTCGTCGGCACGCCGCCGCCTACGTAATTAATTAATTGTAAGTTCAGTTATGAGATACCTCGATATTCAGAACTTGTTAACAAAAACGCAACACGGATTCAGAAAGGGAAGATCTTGCGAAACTCAATTAGCACTTTTTGCCCACGATATTTTAGTCTCGGGTGAACACAACGTTCCAGTTGATGCAATTTTTCTTGACTTTAAAAAGGCATTTGATAAAGTTTCCCACACTAAGCTACTCATGAAATTAAAATCCTACGGTTTAGACGACGACGTAATTTCCTGGATTAGAGAATTCTTAAGCAATCGCGTGCAAGGGGCTGTATTAGATGGCACTATCTCTAATGAAGTAAAAGTCACATCGGGTGTCCCACAGGGAAGTGTTATAGGCCTATTTCTGTTCCTTTTGTGCATAAACGACATCGGTGAAATAGTTGACAGTAAGCTTAGATTATTTGTGGACAACGCAGTGGTGTATAGAGAAATTCGTAGCCTTAATGATACGCAAGCGCTAACTAAGGACCTTGAGGAAATACAGGAGTGGTGCGATGCGTGGCAGCTAGAATTAAACCTGAAAAAATGCGTTGTCATGAATTTTTGGAAACGGAAAAACGCTCCATGTAACAGCTATTGCATAAACAACAGCAAATTAGAAACTGTAGAATCGTTTAAATACCTCGGAGTTTATCTGACTAATGATCCCTCGTGTTGCAAACATATTCGAGAAATTACCGGTCAAGATAATCGTAAATTGGGATTTGTCAAAAGAGTACTTGGCAAGTGCGAAGATAAATTTAGGGAAAACAGCTACTTCTCCATCGTTAGACCACTCTTGGAATATGCTGCCAGTATTTGGGATTCTTATGAGATAGACTTGGAAACTGAGTTAGAACGCGTGCAGCGAAGATAGGCAAGAAACGTTAAAGGCCGTTATGATAATCTTGTTATTGTTACTGACCTTATGCAGCAACTGGGATAGGAAACTCTTTCAGACCGTCGATTAAAATTTAGACTCAATCTTTTATGTAAGTTCCAAATCGGTCTATTTTCTGACGACGTTGATAATATTTTACGAAATCCGACATACTAAGGTAGATCAGATCATGAGAATAAAATTAGGGAACTAGACTGCAGACTGGACAGATTTAAAATGTCAATTTTCCCACGAACAATAAGGGACCATAACAGCGGCCAATGAGACTTTTTTCTAGGTTTGTCCATAGGTAGTGCAGCTCTTAGTAGTAGTAGTACTCCTTAATACTTGAATCCTTATCTGTTACCTAGTACTAGCAGCACGCCGTGCATGTTTTCTACTTAAGACTTGTGTCTCTGTCTTTTTGTGTAGTTGCAAAATACATATATATTAACGGTCCCTCTCCATTGTGATAATATCTGTAGTGTAGTGCATGCTTGTGAGGCTTCGCCTCGTGACGAGCATTAGCGATTTATGCTAATGCATAATTAGTCGTAGTTACACTAACTTTAGGGTATAGTGTAATGTATGTTGGTGAATACTCACCCCCTGCCACACACCCTTGAGGTGGCTTTCAGGGTATTTTGCAGATGTAGATGTAGATACGTCTACCTACTACTAGGCCCAAGGATCTCAAGGACTTGGGATTAAGTGCTTGGCGCGGCTTTGGAGGGTGTATAGAGGAAGTGGACGTGGTATAAGGCGGAAGAGTAATGTTACGGAGAGGAAACTGGCATTATAAGGGGATGAGGCAAAGGTGCGACGCATTTGCGCAAGAAGAATGGAACCCCAAATACATGCGGGATACGCTGGCACATTCAGGTGGCTTCTAAGAAATATTGTATAAATCACAAAACTTTCTATGAAATTGGCCTCATTACAACGACCTCATTACTTGGATTATACTAAAATAACCGTCACTATCATTCCACAACTTTTTTCCGAGATATTTACCAAGATAAATAGAAGCCGTTTACCGTAAGGCTGTGTGCTTCAGGGAGTTGTTTAATATTCAAGGCAGTACGAACGCTTTATCACATTATTATAATTAGGCCAATCCGGCGGTTAAGGGTAATCCACCGGCCCTCCTTCACCGGCCGATAGATTGAGTCAAAACAGTTTAACTCTCCAGTCAAAATCGTTTGGACTTTTACGGGCGAAGCCCTCTTACTATAACTTATATTTTGAAAGTGACATCTGTTGAATCTTTGATCGGTTTCTATTTAAAGTATATCAGTGTGGAAATCACAAAGTTTTTCCTTCATTAAGGAGTGTTTTCCCAACGTAAATCCTTCATCAAAGCAATATATCAAATATTGCTTTATTTAATTCCAGAAAATAATTCGAGGACAATATTGTGTTAATTTTTTTCAATCAATTTTTTCTCTAAGGATAGGTCGTAAGGAATCACACTGGAGTAGCTGGTATAATAAGGAGTAAATGTTGATTTGAACGCAGCAAACATGGTTACAGATGCCTGCAATGTGAAAACACGTTTCCTATTGCTCCAATTGCACAGCGTGAGAAATATTCCAAAGATCAAATGTTCTTTTTGCACTTTTACTATTCAATCTTGTATACCAGATGTTGACAGTTCGATCTAGGAAATTGCTGGTCTATTTATCTGGAGAAGAATGCGTGAAAGAAATACCACTTGTAGCCCAGACGGAGTAGTCTTTTAGCGCAGACTAGTAAAATGACTGACGGCCTTAACAATTAAATAAGAGTGTTTTCAAAACTTTCAAGGCTAAATCTTTTGAAACCCATACAAAAAATCTTGAGTGCTGCATGGCGTAGTAGCATAGGAGACCCGAATAGAAAAAGTGTACCTTCATGAATTATGAGCATTAATTAAAACTCAAATAATATGGCCTGCAAATATATTCTCCGAAAATCATAAGCATATATTTGGATCATGAAAACTAACTTAAAATCTTCAAAACCGCTGGCAATAATTTCTTGAAACAGAACACCAACAACTTTGGTCCTTGCAACGGGTAAACGAAGCTTCCAAATCACTGCGAAATGCGCAGCTGGTATGGTACGCAGCCACCCTCACGGACGGAAAGCTGCACAAAAGCATGGCTTGGAGGTGTAATGAACTAACATACCAGCAATTGGGAGATCCAGGCTTGAATCCAGGTCAAGTCAAATGACTATTTCATGGATAATTTCATCCCATTGGGGTATTAGAACGCGAAATTCGTCTCACCTTCTCATGCTAAGATTTTCACAGTTAAACTGTATTTTGAAACCAAATTAGAAGGCAAGATCTTCAGTAAAGCCGAAGAAATATATTCTACAAAGCAGATAACGAAAAATAAAAACGCCGACACACGATGAAGGCGGGAGCCTGAAGGCAGACCCCATGGAGTCCATAAATTTGAAAGACATCCTTTTTCATGCTCGCTGATTGCGATATTCGCCAATTTAGAACGCGAAAACAAATCATCCGCGGATATTAAGGTCTCTTTCTTTGAGCTGATTGGTCGGGTGATGAAAATTTTGTGATTTAATTTAAGGTATGTACAACGACATGGAAATTGGTCATCTGGGGACTTTCTAAATTGATTGCGCCATATTTGAAACAGCCTCTAGGCTACTAGTTAAGCCTAGAGGCTTAATAAACTCCTCGTGATCTATATTTTGCCTTGTTAATCCCAACTACCATGCAAAGAGAGAGAATCGCGGCTGGATAAACGATATACAGCTAATTTTGTACACCGATTGCGGGGATATCATTGCTTCAGTAAAATCCTTTTCTGCCCATCGTACTCATTTCACGCACTATTAGATCGATCAATGCTTCAAACAGTACAGCATTTCAACTCATCGATTACACCAACTCAGACGTAATTGGCGATTCAAATGCATTTTACAAGTCTTTCAAGGTCATGGAAAATTTTCTGGAACACTCCAGGCGTTTGCACAATACACATTCTTCACTAAAGCTTAATACTGAAGAAGAACTCACTTGAATTATATTAACATACTGGACTCATGAAAATAACCTCAGAGCCAGCAAGCATTATTTGCCATTATTATTATTAGCATTAGAGCAAGCAAGTGATTGAGCTTTGCTTAATTACTCCAATGATGAGTCAGTCCCCTGCAGGCATATTAATGACCTTCGAAGCTTAATGCGACACTGCGACAAACTTTATCAAGTGAAAGAAGCATAAAAATGTTTATAATATATCTATCTTCGTTAAATTCCAGAGTACGGCAAATTTGGCTGAGTGCATAATTAATGCGGAAGTTAGAACTGAAATAACATCATTAGGTATTTTTATTCAACGTTCGTGCATTATGCAATATTTCTCGGCTCCGATTACTATTTCAAGGAAGCAACAATCTATATTCATATGATACTTCTTCAAAGATTTTGACATATTTATAAATTGATAATACGGGCTCACGTTGAACAGAAAGAGTTGATTAATCACCGAAGATTTGAACTTTTGTAGGCATAATCTGAAATGTATGGAAAACTTGAGGCGATGCAAACAAATCATGTATGACAATATTGAAGTACCTACTAGAAGACTGGTATTTCAATATTGATTAAAATAGAAGACAATTAACTAGACCAATGGTCGGCAAACTCATTAGTCAACAGAGCCAAATATCAACAGTACAACGATTTAAATTTTTTTGAGAGCCAAATTTGTTGAATTTGAACTATATAGGTAGGTATGTTGTTATTAGCTTAATTAGGGTACTTTTAAGCTGATTGAGGTGCGTTCGCTGAGGCCGACCTCTTCCAACTCTCCCATCCACACTCGTCTTGCATACATGTATCGTCTATCTCCTTTCGTTCATCCTCTCTTTATGTTCAAACCATCTCAACATACTTTTCTCAATCCTCGACATTACATCTTCTTTCACTCCACAACACTCCTTAAAATTAACTAATTAAACTTCACTCAAAGATTTAAGTATTACTGTTAGTTGAAATATAATGCGAAATATAGGTGCGTTGAATAAAACTTGATATCATACTTAACAACTATATTATTTATTGATAAAATTAAATTTTAGGGTAGGTATCCATAAAATTAAATCATGATAATCACTGACAAACACTAATGTAAATAATGGCCTTGCATGTCCTTGGAAAGTTTGGGTAAGTCAGGTTTGTATGCTGTTTTATTTTATTTTAGGCATGATTCCAAGTTCTCATCAATAGGACGACTTCTTAATGTACTCTTGATAAGGTTCATGCTTGAAAATAATAGTTGTTATGAATATGTAGACTAGAATAAGAAAAGAACAGCAAATGCTAGTTTTTATGCAGCTGATTATATGAGTCAGGAATGCTATTCCAGGGGTTAACAATCAACATATCTTACTGCTCCAGGTCTTTCAAAGCAGACCACTTGTGTTGTGAACTAAGTTCACATTTGTTTTTCTCCAATATTTCTATATCAGCACAAATACGTTCTAATTTGAGCTCCACAATTCTTTGTTTTTTAAATCCAGCAATTGCATTTCAAAGTTGGCAATTTCAATATTAAAGAGAGAAAAATTTCATTCTGTTACATTAGCATTATCAGAGGTTTTTTTAAGCAAAGACTAACGTCGCTTTGCTGTTACTGAATACCTGAAACCTGTTGAGGAAAACTTCCCTCATATTTTAAAGTTTTTTTTTCGAAATAGCAAATGTCAATATCAGAATTATTTTCTTGGGGATGTTTCAACAGGCTTGGAAAATGGATCACAGCACAGGCCGATTGCAACTTCGTGACCCCTAAATGCGCAGAACGGCAGCGAGAGGAGGAGAAAGTGCCACTGGTGGGGGAACCTTGGAGGGGAGGCAAAGCACTTCGGACAGTGGCAGGTGGAATTTCCAACCGCAAGACTGCGGATTTTTACTACAATTCTATTATTTCCTACGGGGATACGAGCTCAGAAGTAATACATTGTAGAACACGATGCAAATATCTTAATTTGCATCGTGTTCTACAGTGGCAAACTCACTCTTGACGATACGCGTTGACATTTTATCTTTCTGGAAATTTTTCCTTAATATCCATTCTAAATTATACACTTTGTATTTTTTTCTACAGCCTACAGAAAAATGTAGAAAAAAATACTAAGTGTTTCATTTAGAATGGGTACTATAAATTTCTACAAAGTAAAGCCTTAAACCATGAGCGTTTCCTCAATAAGTCGCTTCAGAGCACTCACCTAAAGATAAAGACACATAAATACCAACTATGTAAAAATAGAAATAAGAAAACAAGCCTACACGAACTTTTAATCGCACTGGAAGTGCACGCCTGCACATACTATTTTGTGGAAGAGCAACACTCAAGAGGACAAATGTGGCTCGCGAGTCGCGGTTTGCCAACCACTGGTTTATCCCAAGCACGTACAGCTCCTGCAAAAGTATATGACGATTCGCAGTGGACGAATTTGGGACTCACCTCTCATGTCAGTGGCGAAGCTAGGAGTAAGAAAAATTTTCGGGCGGAATTTTTCTACGGAAAGGAGTTTTTCCGCATTAAAACTGATCTAAAATTATCTTACATCAACCATTAATGATTCACGTTCAATGAATCTTTCCACACATTTTATTGGATATCAACTGAAAACCAAAATAAATTTTGTTAATATCACTAATGACTTTGCTTCTGTTGTTTTAATAGTAAGTAACATTGATGCGCAGGCGATCATCAGCATGAAAAAAAAATAGGTTCGGCATTAATTACACGTAGATACAGGAAAATCAGCAAGTCTATCTTAAACATTTTTAATTATTTCCCTCAAGAAAGAATTCACATTATTAGCAACGCATGGAGGCTTTATTCAGCCAAAAAGAATATCCCTGTCGTAATTATACCTTTTTAATTACATAAAATGCGCTACCAGTATAAGATGTCATAAAAAGAACAAACATTAATTAAAAATATTTAACATTGTAATATAATGGCTCCTTATGCAATCAAAAATCTGTTCACACAGGTTTTCAATAGAAGTTTTCAACATTTTCCAGATAAAACTATTTTTTTTACAGAAATAAATTTACAAAAAAGCATTCCCTATATTATTAAAATTTGTTGTAATAAATTGGAAACTTTTGGCGCCAGAAATTCAAGGATCTTCTAATAGTTGAATTTGAAAAGCCGTTACGATGTCTTCGAACAAAATATCGTAACGATGTTGAAATTCCGGTAATAGGGTATTAGCAAAAATTCCCTTCAGGCGGGAGTCAGACCCGGGACCTTAGGGTTGGTAGTATAGGGATCATCTCCGCCGCCACCAAGATCGGCAAATGCACTCGGAGTTTTCGTCAAACTTGGTGGCAGTCACCTGTGCGTAAGGTGACGTCAAGGAGAGGACGGTATCAGCAAAATAGCGGAGGGGGAAGGGCAGGCACATGATAGGCAACGCTGCCAAAATAACTGGACAAAATGAGAGGGCGTTGGCGTTAAGCTGAACGATTAATTTTCTAAATTCAAAGTTCAAGTATATTGAAAATAGTCAAACCTGAGAAGAAAACATATACACATCAAATAGAGTATAATTTTATATTTCATTAGCATATGATTTCTCCATAATTCATATAATTCGGGAGCATATCTATCCAAGTCATTGATTTAATTAAAGGAAAAATAGTATATTATGAATACTGTTAAATGATGACTAAGAGTAATTCCTACATGTAATTTTGTAAAAAAATTAAAAATAGTCTGAAGAAATTTTAAAAAAATTCCCTTGGGATATAAATGATTTCCTGTTCAATTTAATTGCTCTATCAATTATTAAGTAATATAATTCTTGTTATTCACTCCACATCAGAATTGCTCACTCTGAAAGAAAAGTTTTGCGCAATGCTTCGGGGGATGAATTGACATCGAATATAAAATGAGTTCCAGGTCAGTAACTCATGTATGTTCATAGTTCTTTGGTGAAATTTTACGGAGATTGATCTCCGAGGAATATTTGTCGAAAATAGCAAGGTAGGTACAATAAAGCAGATCATCTGCGCCACTAATCAAACACGGCAGAATTTCATATGTGATCCTAACCTACGACCGTAATCACATTTCAGAATAACAGAAACTGACAAGTAGCAGTCACAGGTAAATTGAAGTGACTAGAATGTCACAGTTCTGCTCATCTCTGCTCGAAAAGTCTCCAGGACTTCACCCACGCTGATATTACTTCTCGTCCCTCAAGCGACCTGAGAATTAGCCATCTCTGAGATAGTAGTTCCTTTTCTCAGGGAGCGCCCACGGCGAGAAATTTAAGAACTATGAGGACCGAGAGAGCTGTTATTCCATTATATGAGGAGCCCATCGCTGCGCTGAAATCATTCAAAACTCAAGTTTGTTTTTTCTAAATAAGTAATACATTTATTTGAGAAAATTTCGCGATGGCAGTTGACATATCAACCACAGACAATTAATTCCAGGGGACGAACTAAGCATAAAAACCGTTCCTTGAATCGGAATTCCACAATACGTGGCAATACCTCACCCAAAAAAGCCGACCTTTGTTGTATAACTCTCCTATCAATATTGGATTAAGGAAAATTAAAAAAAATAGCCCCCTAGTTTCCCTTATTTATTTGCATTGACCAAACTTCTATGTTGATGTAAGAAAAATTGACTGGATGAGAGCGGATCGCGGAAGAACCTGCAAAATGGACCTGTATCCTCTTAACCACTGATTTTGAGCCTTATTAAAAGAGTATAACTCGCACGCTGTAAATTTGGCAACACAAAAGATTCGAGACCGAAGTGAAACTCACGGCAATCGGAGAGAGATTGGGTTCCCCCACCCAATGTATTACATGCGACTCTTCTGTGATTGGCTGAAAAGTCAAAGGTAGGTACATCAGCGCACTCAGGGCCATCCGAAATGAGTTGGGAAAAGGGGTATAGTTAGCATGAAATTCCACTGAGAAGGGTCTTCTGCGCAGCTGCCACCATGCATCGCTGCCTCTTTAAGAACGCAAATACATATAATAATTTATTACACATAAATTCCCCTTTCTCCCTAAAAACAATCAGTCGAAATTAGGAAGTATACTGTCAGTCCACACAAAATGCTCTTCATTAGCTACGTTTTTTTGCAATAAAACGGCGTGTGGAGTTCAAGAACGTTTAATTCAGCACGTTAGCGCTCAATGCGGTCACGTCTGAAATGCACCACTGAGCTTGGGGTGCTCCACTGCATGCTATTGGCAGAAGGACGAGAGATATGAGGGGGCGTCTCTTATTTTAACGCCCTGCTGGTCCAATTCAAGAGGCCGGCCGGTTTGGGGCGAGGGGAAATTAGGTCACACGGATCCGCCCATCGCATCCGTCCGCACTTCGGAAAATCACATACATACTAAGTACATACCCATCACGCCATTCCCATTCGGGTAAGCAGTGTCAAATAATTTAGTTATCGCCGTCAGCCCTGGAAAAACTGGATCCCTTTTAATGATTTTCTCCATAATGCCCTATCCTTACAAACCACTTTCACTTCTCTTACACTCATGTATTGCATCATACACGCTCTCCTATTCTTAATAGATAGTCTCTTTCACTACATTCACCCTTGACTTTCGTGGCCCAACCCTTCCTCTCAAACCATTCTCTCTAGATCATATAGCTGTTTCGTTATTCGACTCTCTCCTATTCTCTCGACATGGCCAAACCAACGAAGCACACTCCTTTCATATAGGTTTCTCCATTACTGGAGCATCCAACCCACATTCTTTCATCACTCAATCATTCCTAACCCTATCCATTCTCCTTTTCCCACAAACACTTCTCAGGTACCTCTTTCCCACTGCATTTAGCCTGCTCTTATGCTTATCCTGGCATACCCATGCTTCGCTTCCGTATAATAACGTCGAGAGGAGAACAATATTGTACCATGCGATTTTCGCTTCTCTACACACATATTCCTAGATATGCTTCAATTTTATTCGGCCAAATAGAACATCATATAATGAAAAAAAACAAATAAAATTCCACATGGCATCCAAATAATACCTGATATAATGTAATAATACCACTGTGTGTACTCCAGGATCACTTTTCAAGCTTATTTCCAACATTACTCAAATTTTGTCATGTATCCCTAAAAAGAGGAAGTACATACGTAGGTACTGCTCAGGGTACGCGCAACCACAATGGTTGCGCGGTTGGTAACCGCTGGTCTAAGGAAACACTGGTTCAAAATATGGCAGCTCGATTGTATTTTGACAGGTTTCAGCATTACATCTCTTTTTTAGTGTCATTGTTTTCACTGAGCAAACAAAGTTTAAATTGATGATTATAGATACAATACATGTCAGTGTGCTAGATCTAAAAAATCATGTGAACCTTTAATATTATACTTATTGCTACCATTAATGGATCAAATTTACTTTTACAGGGGTAAAGTAACAACATACGAGACAGCCAGAAAATCTTTGTGAGCATTGCCTTGCTTGTACCTGTCAACCATGTCTCCCTAAACAATCCTTATGGCAGTTTTTACCAAGCCAATTTGGCCAAGCAGGAGCGAAGTACTATAGGCATAGTAAAACTTGGTGGCACTTGTCAGAGGAGGTTATGAGGTCATTAAGGGTGAAATGAGCATTGATAAGAGGAAATAAGTGCCGATGTACCCTATTGGGGACCTCTGGAGGGATCTTCAGCCCCTATGTCCCACCCTATCTTTTATTCTTTCCTCTTCCTGACGTCAATCTCTTTGCAATCGAGTGCCACCAAGTTTTGCTACCACTGTAGCGTCTCCCTTTAATAATTTCGTCCTTCCAACAGTTGTGCCGCTAAAAAGCCAAGGAAATGAGAAGACGACGTGAAGGTTGGACAACCGTCCCGTTTCGTCCGTCCCCAACAAAGCGAGAGGAGATAAAGTCCCCATCTGTGCAGAACGTCCGTCTCGTGAAGATCGTCGTCTGCGGTCATTATCCCACGAGAACCACCCTTTAATCACGCACCACGGCCGCCGTTTCTGATTCTGCCTTCCACAGTCTTGTCCCAACCTCCTCTTCCTCCACCTATTCCCAACCTGCCGTCCACTGCATAATGGACGGGCTGGATGCCAACACTTGAAAGGGTTTATTCATGGTTCGCATTCATTACGGAGGTAGAGAGGAGACATCATGATCAATCCGGACCCCATCTCGACCCTCGGTTATGAAGCCGAAACTCAGCTTGTTTGCGTCGAAATGACGGATACAGACGTCGTCTAGGTCAGGCCTGCACAATTATTAGTCTTGGTGGACACACACACACACCAAATGATACCATTTAAGTCGCTTCGTCGTCTCTACTTGCGTGATACTCCAGAGCCAATTTATGAAGCGAACTCGTGGTCTCTAAGACGTTGAGAATGGGTCGTGGCATATCGTGTTTTCTCCTCCACGTCAAAGACTGATTAGTTGGGGTTGTCTACATGGCTCTATTAACAACTTGAGGGAATAGAAAAAGTTGCGGTTTGACATAGCACAAAAGATTCTAGGGACAATTAAAAATAAACGGGTAAATAATTTATTTTCCCTTTATATACTACCATCAAAAGCTAAAGATAAGCAACAAACTGCATAGCCCTTGCATTTTGCGCCTCCAAATTTGATCATAAGAAATATAATAACACCTTTCAGAGGCGCTCACGGCTCTGAATAATCACATATATTTTTAGATATATCATTGTGTTTAAGAACTACGTTTCATTTCCGTTGATACTTGATTAAAAACTATCATAAACAGTAAGTTTCAAAGCGATTAACACCCTAGCATAAAATATAAACTTAAATTTCATAAAATGCAACACACACCAATGGTAAACATAAAAGCAATATTTAGTATAATGTGCCGTACTGACTGTATTTCAATAATGTGGGAACCAATCCAACTCGTATCAAATAACAAAAGTTAACCGTAAATGAAAAGGAAAACTTTGTTATATTCCACCAATTTATTCTCAGGTACAACTAGTTTCGACGCAGCGGCGTCGTCTTCAGGTACCGTACCTGAAGATGACGCCGCTCCGTCGAAACTAATTGTACCTGAGAATAAATTGGTGGAATATAACAAAGTTTTCCTTTTCATTTACGATAAAATGAACTTCCACAAGGTTGAGCCTGAGACGATGGAGATAAACAAAAGTTAAGTCAATTATTCTCGCACTAATTACAACACTTTTAACATTTTCAATAAGTTTTATCGCTCTGTAAATCGTCTCCTCAGCCCCTTTTTACTCCAACTGGCTCCATAGCGACCATTGTGCTTGCTTCTATATCCTCTTGCATGCATTCCAGAATCTTCCACAAAAATCGAACCTTCCTGATCAATATGCCATTTTCGATGCAATGATAATGCACATCCAATTGAGTAGGAGTCACGAGATTAAATATTAGGCCAAAGGGGCGATTATTTCACGCGAAAACAGCAAACATTCGTATGATTTCGTTGAGTTATCGCATACTAGACGCCCTCCTCGATAATATCCGATCAAAATTTGTCACAAACGGACAAGATGTGACGACTATTGAAAGATGAACACACGAAATTATACCCAGAAATTTTGTTTTCGAGAAATAACAATAGAACACAGTAAAAAAGTGTAAGAACCCAGATCCAATGTAGTACGTCATACACGCAATTTTTATAACTAATTTCATTTGACTTTTCCCACCCCATAAGGAAATGGCGTGTTGGATATGTATGTACGAGCATTCATACCTCCATATGATCCATCTTTTTGCATTCCGTCAACATTTGCCGGATCGGGAAAAGGTCAATTGCGCGAGAAATTCGACTCCTTTTCGCATCCTGCAGAGCAAGACACAATCTATTCGACGTTTGCCGTTGAAGAAACGTGCTCGAAGCGCAGTTTCTCTCTTCATAAACCGCGGTCCCTATGCGGGGATGAATTGACCGACTATCACCATCATCGGATGAAAAATACATTTCTCCCGCACCATTGCCCGCCAGGGGGAGTCTTTACTGCTTTCATCGCTCTCTCGGGGCAGGTTCGCAAGCAACCCGTCGTAATAATGGGAGACTCCGGGTTTGGTTGTCGATAAAGCGGCAGCAAATGACGCGTCTCGTCTCTTGTTCTCTCTCTATCTCCGTCTCCGTACCGCTTTGTGGTGCTGCATTCAAACAGAGGCCGCTGAAAGCGATGATTTACTCAGCAAAACGTTGGAACTATGTTTTAAACACTTACTCTGAACTATTGGTTTCTTTTTTTAATAATAAAAGGCACATGGTTGTTATTCCACACTTTATTTTAAGGAAACGACCCGGGTTTCAGCATCTTATGCCATCATCAGGGATGCTGGCATGTGGCTGGCATGTGGCATGGCTGGATGTATGGCTGACTGTCAGGGATGCTGGCCTGATGATGGCATGAGATGCTGAAACCCGGGTCGTTGCCCTAAAATAAAGTGTGGAATAACAACTAAGTGCTTTTTATTATTAAAATGAAGGAGTTACACAAAGTTACGCCGGAGACAGTGTCTTATATTGATGTCTTATATGTTACTGCTTTATTATATCTTATGCTATGTTTGGTTTCATTTTTGCTTATGTCTTTCTTTACAATGCTATTGCGTATGGATTTGATAGTGATTATTTACATATGTCGATATTGGCGATGCAAAGTCAATTTCTGTTGTGATGGTGGTTCAATACTGAATCAAACTTCGGGGACCACCTAAAGCTTCCAATATTTGTTTGTAAAACTACATGATTCTTGTAAATTAGTGTGAAAGTAAATAAAATATGCATTCATATTCATTCATGATAATTGGATGATGAAGCCTGAGAATTGGATTTAGTGTCCAATTCAAATATAAGTTTAGGGAACCGACCAATTAATTTGGTTAAGGCAGCCATTTTAGTCGAGTGCCACACAAGGGGGTCAGAAAAAAAATGGAGGCGACATTCTGCTTGATTCTTGGAGCCAATTCCGCCATTACTGTTGGCACAGTTGATACCTCACTCTCTGGCTTA
The DNA here is from genome assembly GCA_963573305.1 of Pyrrhosoma nymphula. Classification (NCBI taxonomy): domain Eukaryota; kingdom Metazoa; phylum Arthropoda; class Insecta; order Odonata; family Coenagrionidae; genus Pyrrhosoma; species Pyrrhosoma nymphula. The sequence continues at coordinate 40,104,511 of OY754336.1, read as the reverse complement.
CGTTTCAAGCGGTCGCATTTGACATTTCTCAAATCTAAGTTATAAACCACAGGCAAGGCGATGTTTTGTGACAGGTTTGGCCACACCTACTCGGCACAAAATCCTTCCCAAGCACCCTTATTCTTGCTTCACTTTCGCCCATGAGCGTTCATGGTCATACCTCCTCCATTTTATTTTAACCTTCTTAGTGCCGCATTAGACTAAATTGAATGGTGTTTCCGACTTGAACTTTTGCGACCATTATAAATAGTATATCGACGTACGAAGGTGACGCCTGCTTTTTTGCAAAAATGAACCGCCTAACATGGCTATCGCGCGCATTTGTCCTAAAATGTTAATAATTACGGCATTGTTTTTCTTGGAAATTATTTCTATCCACTATGTTGTCATAATAAACTATTAGGGAACCGGAAGATTTAACTTTTATACCTATGTTTTTGGCCTACATATTACAATTCCAGAATTAATCCATACAAAATGGACGATTGCGCAATTTGATGGCTTCAATATTCCTTTGTGCTATTCGACAATTGAGTACCATGTATACTCTTCTCTAATCTGTGTATTGAATGGACGGAAACGAGCCACGCGTCATTTGCTACGCTTCACTGTTAGCGTCTCCGATCGTTGCCACCAGTAGGCCTCGAGTAAGCAACGAAAGCTGTAAAAATTTCCCGGGGCAATGGTGCGGAGAAAATACAGATTTCCCGGTGATTACTGCCAGCGAATTCATCCTCACATCGCGACAGTATACGAGGTACTTGTACATGGAATCGGTAAATAATCAAAATAATGTGAACGTTTTTTTAAATTGCTGTCAACTAACAACTGATCATCTGACGCACCACAACTATAGTTCACAATACCTATCGGTATATGGCTAAAGGCCGTTTTACACGGTACACTTGTTTGAACAAACTCTTCCGTGAACTCTTGCATGAGGCAAAATGTATCGTGTAAAGCGGCAAATTGTATGAACGCTTGTGCGAATGTCTCAATGCCTGCACGGGAAATTGAACCTGTTCTAATTTCCTTGAGACAAACGTACAATCTCACGTACATTCGTTTGTACAAAATCTTTCATAGTGTAAAACGGCCTTAAAACATGATGAGTCAATTGTTTCAAAAATATATAATAGCATATAAAAATCAAGTAGCTACTACTATAATGCTCGTGTGCTCGATTGAAGTTTCTCAGGCAATTCAAGGCAACTCTCTGTGTAATATCACCAGATGATGCTGATGGAGGACATCCGTTGAAATTCAACGTGGAAAGAAAAAATTAAACATGTTTAGGATAATAATAAATTCTCCTGGTTTATATTTTCAAAGCGTATGATCAGATATCAAATGAGAGGACTTGGATCGATTAGTGAAGTAACCGTCATGTAGAAGTGCGAAATTTCAAAGAGAAAAAATCATTTTCCTCAACCGGGGCCCGAAGCCGGATCTTTCGATGTCGCGCTGAGTGCTTTCACCATGGATTTTTTAAGTACGATATCGAGGGATATGGGTTCGAGTCCTGGTCATGGCGAATTTATTTATGTTCATTGATATTGCAATTAGACATTGTCTGGTGGCAAAATCTAGTGGAATGGTTTTTACCTCTGTAGAATTTCTAACTTACGTGCACTTGCAAAGGTAATACCTCGGCTAGTCCCGGGATGCTCAAAGTTCTTTGACATGTAGAAGCCGGGAAAAAGATAAAGTAGGTACTCAATTTCTCAATAGCTCAATTTTAGAGGAATACTTTTTTCAACAATCATATGCGCACACTATGCCATAACTTTAACGGTACCACCCAAGCTGACCACCGAGGGTGATATTACATCCCAATTGGATTGATGAAGTCTTTCGTTCGTAGGACTTTTCAGTCACACACGCGGGTTTCCTTTCTAGTATGTGGAGCTTGAAAGTAAAATATTTCCGTGGTCCTTCTTAAATGTGCGCGGCGTTCTCAAGATCCGGCTTATTCAGCAAGGACTCGACACACTCGTTCAAATTTGACGTCACAGCCGCCGAAAAAAATCTCAACTTTTGGCCCTATTTGAATGTTTGAGGCTATGACGTCGAATTTCCGTCAATCTCGAGGCTCGAAAACTCCGAGGCCATCCTAAATAGGACACCTGGGGGGCTATTCTGTATGTTCTCAGAATTTCCGAGCCTCGAAAGTGACGACATTTTGACGTCACAGCCTCTAAAATTTCAAATAGGGCCATTCAAAAGTTAAGATTTGTCGGGGGAAGTGACGTCACATTCACGGATTTTCTGAGGTTCGGCCATGAAGAGTCCTTACTGAATAAGGCCCCTGGGGGACTATTCAGTATGTTCTCGGAATTTCCGAACCGCGAAAGTGACGTAATGTTGACATCACAGCCTCTAAAATTTCAAATAGGGCAATTCAAAGGTTGAGATTAGTCGGGGGAAGTGACGTCACATTCATGGATTTTACGAGGTTCGACCATGTCAGTAGTCACTGAATAAGGCCCCGGGAGCCAACGCCACCTAAGGTAAGTAAGTACTTTGGGTGGCGTTACAGGAGCCTTATTAAGTGAGGACTCGACGCGGTCGAGCCTCGGAAAGTCCGTGGATTTGACGTGACGGCCCCCGACAAATCTCAACTATTGAATGTCCCTATTTGAAATTTTAGAGGCCGTGGCGTCAAAATATCGTCACTTTCCAGACTCTGAAATTCTGAGAACATATAAAATAGCCCCCCAGAAGGATTATTATATAAATTCCAAACAAACTTCGGAAACTGATTCGGGATCGAATTCGAATTCAGGTCCCCATTCGAAGTCTTGCCGAATATGCGCTTCCGTGCGAACACGTAAGCACCTTCGGCTCGCCAGAATTCGATTCGGAAGGCTTCCCGATGTGACGCAGAAACTTTCCGATGGAATGATGGCGTCATCGTTTCCAGCCAATGAAATTTGTGCGCCAGCTTGCGGTGGTGAGAGCACCGCTCTCTGTGCGTAGTGCGCATGCGTCTCGTTCGCCAATCATCGCACCGTTGATTTCTGTTACAGGGTCACTCGTTTGGTAATGCTGTCAGATATGAGATGATGACCGGTGTATAAGTTTTGGAAATTTAAGACTTGGTGCTTTCCTGGCGCACGATGTGAATGAATTCTTCACGGGTTTCCCACCAGGTGAGATGTTCAGCCATAGAAACGTCGGCTCTGGCTGAACACCTCACCTGGTGGGAAACCCGTGAAGAATTAATTCACAAGTTTTGGAAATGTTTACAATTTAGAAAAAGTGGTGAGGAAGCATGCAATAAGTGATAAAGAGTGTGCAACAATGGCAAGATGTCCTTAACAAAAATTACGGGAATCGTAGGGGCTGGACATATAAGTTAAATTGTGATTGATACAATTGTTAGCTTACGCCGTGGAAGTTCCAAAATTTCAGTGCTTCCATAGTGACATCACATTGTGTTTTGTTTATGTACGTGAATTACAAGAAGAGAGCAAATTTTCAGCGTATGCTAAATTTACCTATAGTGTATGTCGTAAATTTACCAAGAGTATGAGTGCTTCCAAAATGGTCTTTATGGTGAGTATTTGTCAACGTTTATCAACGTCGTACTTTTCCTGAAAGTGACAGTGCCTCTAAAATAACCTCCTGATTTGTTACTGTGTGTTTTTGTGAAAGTGAATGGCATGTAGAAAGCAAACGTTCAACTTTGGCAAAAATGTTTTTACATCGTATTCGACACCTCGTCGAGCCTCGGAAAATCCGTGGATTCTATATCTATATACTACCCCGCAAGCCGCCTCAATAGACGTGTGGCGGGGGGTGTTAGGACACCAGCCGTTTGCATATAAAAAGGAAACGCTCTAATGAAATTACGCCTAGCATTTATTAAAGTCCCTTATTGTTCGGGGGAAAAACGAATTCACATACCTATCCGTTCGGCGAAATATCTCTCTTAATTTATCGTTTCTGTCAGACCTGGAAATATAGTCACAGCCTGACGTCACAGCCCCCGAAAACTCTCAACTTTTGAATGACCCCACTTGAAATTTTCCAGACTGTAACGTCAAAATTGCGTCAATGTCGAGGCTCGGAAATTCCGAGGCCATACAGAACAGGGCACCAGAATAAGGCCGCAGTTCTCTCGCGTCCCGCCATTCTCATCGCGTCGATTCCTGCGTCTCTTGAACCCCTTAAAACCCTCATTCACTCCGCCTCGTTACGCGACGATTCGCGAGGAGAAAGGGCGAGCGAATAAAATAAAAAAAATACATTCCGGGCTAATGAACCGCGAGAGGCATAAAGCTCTCTCTCGAGTTGTGCTCATCCCTCCTCCCGCTGGATCCTAATTCCCCTCGACTCTCGACCTCCCGCCCAACTATATCTCGACTGCGAACGACTTCTCTCCCGGCGGCGTCAAACGAGGCCTTTATTAAAAAAGGCCGATTTATTCGTGGCATTGGACTGCAGAGTTTGAAGAAGCATTATTCAAGTGCATTCAACATATAAATTATCAATAATGAAAACATAAAAAATTATCAATTATAAATGAGAGCATTCGGATTTACGAGGTGCTCGTGAACAATCATCTCTTCGAACATATAATTCGGCAAATAGAATTAAAAGGGTCAGTAATTTCACAACGGAAACGGCTATAGGCTTTAGCTTGTGGAAATTAATTCATTACGCAAGAATTTAATAACTTTGTTAGCTCCACTAATTATACATTACCACGACCCGGGTTTCATCACTTGGTGTCATCTTCACCTGATTTTCACCGGGTTTCAGCACATGGTGTCATCTTCACCTGAAGATGACACAAAGTGTTGAAACCTGGGTCGTGGTAATAACTAATTAGTGGAGTTAACAACGTTATTAAATTCTTCGGTAAGTAATTTGTTTTAATACTGTTGGTAGTTTTTGGACACTTCAGGAAAGTGTTCTTGTTTGGACCATTATGGTAGGGTGGTTTAGTGGGAGCGTCAAATGGTACCTTTTAAATTAGGCATCTTTTGCATGTGGCATTTGACTGCGCAGTTCAATATAGCTTCACTCTGCGCATTCAATACAAATTATGAATAACGGTGAAGGTGAAAGCACACAGTTTCACACGGTCCTTGTGAATTAGAGCATTTAATTAGGGGAATGGTTGTACTAGAGTAAGTTATTTGTAAAATCACAGATGGGAGGTTATTGTTTTGGGAGACGTCATAAAACTTATGTTGTTTAAATCATTAAGGATATTTTGGTAAATTAGTTTAGTAGTAACAAAACATGAAGGCAGTCGCCTGCTTGAAGCGTGATGTCAAGGAAAGGAAGGATCATGTGGAAGAGTTCGGCTTAGGAGCGAAGGGTAGATATCAGGTTACGGAAGGCAAAGCTGCCAACATAACTGCATCTAACTTGAAAAGTAGGGTGTCAGTAGCAGTTTCACGCCAAAGTTTACAATAAAAAAAGAAGCTGGTTCAAAATGTGTAGATTGTGTAAGCAACTCACTAAAAAAGCCGATTGAATTATTAGAGCTAAGAGCCAGTGAGAGCTAGAAAGTTGATGTGAATAAGAGACTGAGCAGTTTGAAGTAGGAAATGAGGGTTTGCGAATTTGCAAACATGCAAGCAGTCAAACAGGGAACCTACCTTATTACCCCGCGCGGAGACAGCTAGCAGGGAATGTACACTTTCGCTAAAAACGGCCTGTGCAACTGCCAACATGCTACGCTACCGCTATGAGGGAGGGATTATCTCGGGATTGGAGTACAGATTGTGAGAAGCCGGGCGTCCACATTTGCCTACTTTCAGTGAAAAGTGCCCACAGGTTCATTGTTTTTACGTTTCATCCGACGGACCGGACGGAGGTCCAAACTCAAGGCAACTTCAAGGAATGGGATTCGGCCGTAAAATCGTGGCAAAGTACTTGGATTCGATCTCGGACCCTTGATATGAGATACCAGTAGTCTATTCACCATTTCCTGTTAAACAAAAACCGATCCCTGCATTTTACAGATCATGCTTGCCGTAAGCAACATTGTATAACCATAAAAAATTAATATATGAGAAATCACATTAAAAAATTTGAATTCTATTTTGAAGGAGGTGGATATACTTCTCGGAGCAAAAATTATGCTGGCTCAAGTTTGGATTCTGATTAGAAACTAATTTGTTTACCTATATTAAAGCGAGTTAAATCAAATTTTAGCTTATTTATGCGTTAAACCATGCTAGTCAATCATTTTTTAAATCCTTGTTCGATTTTTTAAATCCCGATGAGAACAAAAAGCTGCAGGTTTTTAGCGCTTTCTGACCGACCGCTCTCTCTGAAATTTCATAAAGGTATTGTGACGTCCGTTCGTAATGATTTTTTTATAAAATGAGGATAAAATGTTTCTTCACGCGATGATTAACTTTCAGTTCTTCTTGACGAGCCTAAAAAGTAAAAGTAAATTTCGTGAAACAACTTTTTCTTTGCATTAAGATATCCCAAAAAAACTATAACGGTTTTATTTTTATACCGCATACTTTTAACAGGAATCCAAACTCTAATCAGTTAAATGTTTTGCCAAGAGTAGGTAAACATGTAAAAAATACTAATCAGTTCCCAAATAGAGAGGTAATGGCTAATATTTCTGCAGTAGCGGGAGTGGAAATACTTAAATGAGACATAATGTCGGGAAGGAGGCAGGAGATACATCTACGAGTGTGGACTCAAAATTTAGAGAATTTTTGCATCATGTCACTAAAAATGTAGACTACTTTCCGTGCTGCCAACTATACATTCAACCATTTATTTCCAAGCAATTATCTGCTTCACGTAGGGAACATAATAAAAGTGAACGGCTTTTGTATTTAAAGGTGATAGATGAATTGATAACAAATGAGGATGAATGCATCAAACCCCATGCATTCATTCTTGCATTTATTCAAGCAATTTACTGCTTCACAGCGGGCGCAATTTGTAGTGTCCTACATTTATCTCCACATCAAAATACGCAGTGAAATGCCTCAATTAAAAAATTCCTTTAGAAAACAAGAGAGAGAGCTCGCGGTGTACCCCACGGCAAGTAACTTAAAAGCTTAGCTAAGGATTCGAATTTTCGAAAGAACGATCCTTTCTGTGGAGGGTCGGAAAAAGTCTTTTTGTTGCCGGTTACGGTTCGAAAAAATGATGTCGGGAGGGGTTTTGATCCTCCCAGCAGATAACGAGGCCGACGAGGACGCTAAAGCAATAACTACCTCCGAAACCCGAACGAAAATATTGATCGCTGAGGGGACGTTAGGACCTCGCTCCAAAACTCAGATTGGGGGACCGTATTGGTTTATTGAGGGTAAATTCCGTTTTCCAAACGGTAAATCGTTCCCCGAATAAAAGAAACGTATATTTAACTCCCAAAAGCCAGATGACCCGAAGGAAAATTTTCCTTCTCTCTAGAAGTTTTGGTAGTCAGTCCATCAAATTGTAGACTAATACAGATTATATAGATTTCTGTGTTTCTGTGGATCGTCATCAACAAAATTTATAACAAATCGATTTGAATAACGTTGATATGAATTGAAATGAACGGATAAAAATCTCTTTAAGGTTCTGCAATATTTATTTGTCACAAATTTCCTCATTCTGTAACTTTATCAGCTGCGTCAAAGATAATTTCGAAATTTTTAAAAAAGTTCGACATTACGTCCTACGAAGAGTGAATTGCTTGAAGTAATGCATGAATTACTGCACGTAGAGTAATCTATTTTCTAGTTTGCTGCATTCAACCTCACTGTTTTCGATTTTACTATTATATCCATTAAATTATCAGTATAATTTCGAAATTCCTCAGGGACCAAATATTCTTCACACCAGTGGAGAATAGTTCATTTTGAAGAAAAGTCTCATATCGTATTATTATGTTGAATGGTTGAATATTAATTTGAATTAATATCATCATAATTTTCAGATAAGTAATCTTGTTTTGACCCGCTTAATTTGCTTTAAGAAAATAGTATTTCGAAGCGCAGTTCTACCTAATTCTCTAACAACTAGCTGGTTTTAAAAGTTAAGCTAACCCTCCCTTTCAGCTGCAATTTTCTTCTTTCCATTCCCGGTGTATATTGCGAGTAATAACACAATATTTATGTATTATATCACTGAGCTGCCTCTCATTACATAATTCACCGCTACATCTCGATCCTCATGAATTGCATATCTTGCACTTTTTAGAATGCCATGGCATGAAAGAACATTGGCGTGATGCAAAAGTAATAGTGTATGCAGGTCTGTGAATCAAATTTACCTATCCTGAATTGGAGAAATTATGTAAATTATGAAAATAACTTCTACTTCGGAAGAAACTCGGGAAAAACAACGGTATGGGATCAACATATTCGGGGAATTGAGCTGATGTGGTGGCTCAAGTACTGAGTCTCGCATAATGTCCTGGCTCTCCGCAGTGAACGATTTTGGGAAATAGGCTTCGGAACTTTCATAATTCTTCAAAACGGGGACGGAAGAGTGTTTAGTTTAAAGGATCAGTCAAAAAATCTTTCAAATTTATGCCAACTAAAGTGCTTCCAGCAGTGGTATGACCCAGGTGGGACTACCTACCGTCCCGTTTCGATTAATTTTGCAATGAGACCTCGAGATAGGGTCCTTGCTAAAGTTATAGCAAAGGATGATTTTAGCCATTTGCGGAACTTGTCTATTTGCCATCGAAGTAGATTGGTTCTCCAGTCTCTCTCTCTCTCTCTCTCTCGTTGCCTCCCTCTCTTCCCCTCCGTCATTTCCCTTCACCCTCACCACTTCCTTCCTCTCCTCGCCCCGCAGGTCTACGATAGGAACTTTTGCGAGAGCAATAAGAAAGTATGAGGCAGAGGGAAGAATAATATTAATTAGTGCGTTTAATTTCATGAAGTAAAGATTTTGCGTGAGGTAAAAAGTTCAAGAGAAGGGTAACTGTCAGCTTGGGCATTGAATGATGACGGTAGGTGGTAGAAAAGGGATCGTTGGGAAGTGGAAAGACGGAATTAGAGAATATGTACCGGACCCATTCTCTAAAGGCCGTTTTACACGGTACATTTGTTTGTACAAACTCTTCCGTGAACTCTTGCATGAGGCAAAATGTATCGTGTAAAGCGGCAAATTGTATGAACGCTTGTGCGAATGTCTCAATGCCTGCACGGGAAATAGAACCTGTTCTAATTTCGTTGAGACAAACGTACAATCTCACGTACATTCGTTTGTACAAAATCTTTCATCGTGTAAAATGGCCTTAAGACTCAGAGCGAGCTATGCGGGGAAGAAGAAGTAGTCTACTGAATCGGTTGGCCATGCGCAGGTTGGTGTGGCGCTGCCATCACGGAAGAGCACCGGTGAAGATTCGCGACATGGTTCACGCTTTACAGAATTGCTTGAATACTATAAAAATATTATAATGAGAAAAGTCTAGATTTAAAAAAAGGATCATTCCAGGTGACAGGGTTTTTTTACGCTTAAAGTCCATCTTATTGCCAAGCAGTGCACCGGCAAATATGGTTGATTTAGGTTTAATATACGCATTTATCTCTTCAATATGGTAGGCATCACGTATACTTGAAATAACTGGCGACATAGCTGTACCTTAACTTCATTAATTCGCGAACGCTATAGATTTTCATCTGCCAGCAATCCATTGTAGCAGTGTAAATGGTGACGGTCTGCACACATGTTTTTAGCAAGGTAGCCTGTCCCCTGAAGATAAGTGAAGGCTGGGATACGGAATAAAAAGCAGAAGAGGAGATGATCAGAGTGGAAGGAACCGTTCATGATGGTATAACAGTGGAATCCCGATCCTAATTGTGTGTTTTGTGGAGAGCATTGCAAATGCAGTTCTCCATCCGTCGGATGGGACGGTAAAACGTTGACCCCTTGGCATCTTTCGTTAAGAGCAGGGTAACGCCGACGCCGAGCTTCCCTCCACCCTTCCTCCGTTCCCCAAATAATCCTCCCCTTGTACCAATCAACCAACCTTCAAGGGCGCCTTTGATCTCACTCGTCGGTCGCCTCCCCAAATGGATAATCAACCATCCAGGTGACCATCGACAAGGACAGATTTAAAATTTCCCAGCCGATGATCACCTGAATGACTGAAATTCATGCATAGCAGTCAAAGTTCATTTGCTTTTATTAACAATTGGGATTAATATTTAATTACATTTACTTGTCACTTGCTCTTTTCTCGATTTAAACAATCAACCAATCCAAATAGGTTATCCTGGTTTTGGATAAAAATATTCCCACGAAGAAGCATTTGAGAGCATTCCACCTTTCTTGATTAGAGGCCATGAATATTTTTTCACAGTAGTTAAATGAGTAAAATATGAGCCGTAAGCAAGCAAGGAGATAAACACTGGATTCAAACGGAACATATTCATTTCTATAATAACGAGCGGGAAGTAAAGATCTGTGGGCCTTTCAGATCAACGGAAAAAAGATAAAGATATGAGTGTTAATATTTATCAGAAAACAGTATTTTCATGAAGCCACGATTTATAGATCAAGGGAAGAGTCCTTGGAATAACTATTTAATGTAAAATTTTAAGTCATTGAATTTGCACTTATCGGTATTTTCTATTTTTCAGACAATCGGATGCTATATTAATTAAATGTAATAAATTAAGCACCAAATGGTGTATTTTTTACTCTACTTGATACACCGTCCGTAGAAAAGACTGCGATAGCCTTGAGTATTCAAGACCGAGTTTGCAGTGCTATAGAACGTATGCCATGAGCAAATGCGAGTAAGAAGTTCATGAGAAGTGACAATTTGTCCATTTCCTGTTTGAAAGACGACTTACTTATTGGTGAAGAGCGACAAAGGTGTTTCTTCACTTTTTTCCCATTATTGAGTCTTGGTAGGTACTTAAATGTTCTTATTTTACTGAGTCCTTGCATTGCTCAAACATCAAGTCATTTTACCTACTCCAACATCCTTCAAACTTTCATCGAATCTCACATTGTAATTGTTTCGCACAAAAAACGCAACTATTTACATCAACTCGAAACTTTACGCCAGAAAGCAGTATTTCGGCAAATCTCAAGAAGCAGAGCTACTAAAAATTTGTAAAATATTTATAAGGGTTAAAACTAATTTTATTGCCATGAATACACCATGAAGCAGGCAATCAAGTAAATCGCATGCAACAACTTCTTCTTCTGCTTTCCCTCTTCTCTCCTACGGAGATTTTTTTTCCAATGGAGTGTCCTCCCGTGCCTGCTTGAATTTTTCATTCCTTGCCAAAGCTCCAGGATAGGGTTTGCTTTTTGGAGAAGGATAAGGCGGAGGAGACACAGGGGTATGGAAGGATAGGGTAGGACGGGACGTTGCGCGAAGAAGCAGTTCTAAATAAAATCCCTGGGAGAGAGGGTCAAAGCAGTAAAAGCGTGCCGACTGAGAAGAGAATAACGTTAAATACCAAGACTCACGTAGCCCTCCTCATCTAATCCTTTGGAAAGGCGTGTCTAGTCTCGCCGAAAATTTGTAGAAATTTCACATTGGGGGCCTCTTTTTTTCATGTACTTCACGAGTTTTTCAAAGTATAAAGTTACAAGTACTAGGATTGCAGAGCATTAAAACGGTAATGGACGGTAACGGTAATGGTCCACAGAGCAATTAGCTCGTAATGAACTAGAGGAAAAATTAATTTTAAAATGTGAAATAAGAAACAGCGATTTGTGATAAGACGCTTTAAATATTAATAAATTAACTTTGAAAAATATGACATTAAAATGAAGAGATAATAGGACAGACAAATTACAAAAGATACATCTACATCTACATACTACCCCGCAAGCCGCCTCAATAGGCGTGTGGCGGAGGGTGTTAGGACACCAGCCGTTTGCATATAAAAAGGAAACGCTCTAATGAAATTACGCCTAACATTTTTTAGTCCCTTATTGTTCAAGGGAAAAACGAATTCCCATTCCTATCCGTTCGGCAAAATATCTCTCTTAATTTATCGTTTCTGTCGGACCTGGAAATATAGTGGGGTTCTAATATGATGTTTTCCGTGTCGCTCTTAAAGATATCTCTTCTCAATTGCTCAAGCAATCTAAGGCTAGCGCGCAGCCTCCGAGTCTCCAGCGGCTCCCAGCCTAATTCGTTTAACATCTGTGTAACGCTGTCTGTACCCCCGTAGCTGTTTTTGACGAATCGCGCAGCTTTCCTTCGTATTTTATTAAGTTCCCGGATGATGTCTTTCTGCATCGGATCCCATATGCTCGCTGTATATTCAAGGTGTCGCCGGACGAGTGCGAAATAGAACCTCTCTTTTACTTTTTCATCCGAAAATCTTCCCACAATACGCTTGACGAATCCTAGCTTCTTCAGAGCTCTGCCACAAATATTTCTTATATGTGTTCCCCACGATAGGTTCGAAGTTATCGTAACTCCTAGATACTTCACTTCATCTGTCGCCTTTATGTTAACACCATCCACAGCATATACATGGGGATAGTTGGACGACCTCCGCAACAAAATGTACCGCCGTGCATTTGCTCAGATTAAGTTCGAGTCCCCACTCTTTGCTCCACACATAAACGTTGTTTAAATCCAATGATATAATTTCAAAGTCAGAGTGATCACTAATTTCGCGATAGATGACAGCGTCGTCAGTAAATAAACGTATTTTACTGCTAATTCGAGAGCTTAGGTCATTTATGTATATGATGAACAAAAGGGGGCCGATTACGCTTCCTTGTGGGACACCTGATGTCACTTTAACTACATCAGAGCTAATTCCATCAAGAACTAATTTTTGCTTACGATCACTCAGAAAGTCGCGTATCCAGTTTACTACAGTTTCGTTTAGCCCGTATGACTGTAATTTGCATAAAATTTGTTTGTGAGGTACCGTATCGAAAGCTTTCTTAAAATCTAGAAATAATCCGTCCACTTGTCTTTTCGATTCACCAGATTTGAGAACATCATGAAGAAAGAGCGCGAGCTGTGATTCACATACAGATAAATAGTATACTATGAAAAATTATAAAACGGCAGTACAAAAATATTTACAACAATAATGATGCACAATAAATTAATGCATCCAATAGATCGGACATTGTCCTACAAGACTCATATGGTAAAAAAAAACATTGACATCTATATCCCGAATTATGCAAATCAGCAGAATAAATACTAAGAAATCATTGATACAATCCCAAAAATCCATAATAAATTTATATGAAAGACATGTAATATCGTCAGGAAAATTTTAAAGCAATAGAAAATAATGGAGCTCAATCCTAGCAAAATGTTCCCGGGATTTTAATGTTTCTATTCTGATTAACTAAGAAGTTCAAAATTCCATAGCATTATAATTATGATAGACACGAGTAACGCTATAATCATATTTGACACAGTTTAACATATTACCACACATGTTTTCTACACCTCAAGTACAGGTTTAGCACAGATATTTTCCACATTTTTCAAAATTATTCTACGATACTCAATTCATTTCAATTTTTGTGACAAAGCATTAAACGTCTTGATGGCCGGATACCAAATAGTTTTTATATCTTTTAAACATAATCATTAACATTTAAATAAAGGGTCAACATGTATGTTAACGGAAATTTCTATACAATGAGTGTGTTGCGTTTTCAAGCTTCAGACTGCCACAATAGAGACATTTTTTTATGCTTTGTAAAGCCTTTAAATTTGTCTTGTAAATGTTCGTATGCATATGTAATGTGTACTTCAGTGCATCTGTGTTCCTTTGGAACTCACCATGCACGTAGTAAAGGAAATGATACAAGAATCATATTTTAAATTTCTTCCCTTATTTAAAGCATGTTATGACTAGAGTTTCCAGCGCATTATTCGAAATAAAGATATAGGCAATTATATTGAAATAGGTTTTTTTTTAATACCGGATCGGCTTGAGACCTTGATATTTGTTAGCAGCAATTACAATAATATGAAATGCATAATGTCGCGTTAAGAAGAAAATCTGTGCACAGGTAATTGAAACATTACGAGAGAAAATCTATGAAATTTGAAGTTTTATAATAAAAATTTGTACTTATGTTATAAATTTGTATAGCATGTAACAAACGCGATGAAGTAGTCTGTATTGTTTCATTTTTCTGTTCATAATTGGCGCAAAATGGAATGGTTTACATAAATTTATTATATATGCTCTGTGTAAAAAGTTTTGTTTCTTAGCAGCAATGCATTTCATGAATGGAAAGCAACCTCCTCACAGGTCTGGGACCTTTGAGGCTGCCTAATGCTCCATAAAAAAGTTGTAAATTAAATACACAGTACGACATGTAATTGTGGAGGAATAAATATAGTATTATTATATTGTTAAATACATGTCGTGTGCCATAAGGCTAAGTGTAAAAAATTGCATTGCATTTTTAACAAAAAACATGTCGTTATGATGCATTTTTTTTCACTTTTATCTATGGTTATCACTAATATAATGAGACCATGTATGCAAAGTTTCACGCAAATCTGTAGACAAACAAAAACTGCTCCAGCCACCTTACTGATTCAACCCAAGCAGACTTCACCTTCCGTCGCCTCTTCGTTCGTCTCCCCGCTACTCCCACTACAGCCATCTCAACACCCCACCTCCACCCCTACATCTTCCCCGTCAATGGTCTTTGGAAGAGGAAGGAGATGAAGGCAAGGAAGGGGAGAGATAGTGAGTCTCACGCGCCGGACGGCGACTTTTGAACTTGCTTGGTTTCCCGGACGCGTCCAAAGGAAAGGTCTTGTTGGAGGCGTCGCGTCGTCGTCACGATGCGACGAGGGAAGTCGTGGACTGACTCCCTGGTCCCTCTTCCCTTAAAGGGGCTTCCACACCTCAACTGTGCGCGTCAATACAAAATATTTAATGAATTTCATCTTTTCGCCTGTACTGCTAACAGATACACTTCTTTCACCGATGATGTTACAATCTTACTTCGCATCTATTGTCCTTCTCATTCTCTCCCATTTCTCCCCTACATGGTCGATGTCAGTCCCAACAAATCTTCAATCTCTGGAACGCAATACTCACTTATTTTCTCACTCACCCACTTAATTCTCTGAAAACATAGTCCCTCACCTTCTCAACCTATCCTTTGATCATCTCGTCTTCAATTTCCGCTTCCAATCTTAATGATAGCCCACTTAATACTGATTTAAAACTCATTCACTGTACTCATAACTCAACATTTGACTGCCCTGACCTTATTTTTTTCATAAACGTCAAAATACCTACCCAACCCACCAGGACCCACTTATTGTTCCATATCTCTACTCCCAAAATATCACTCGCCAAGCTCTCCCTTATTTTCCGCCTTTCTTCTCTCCAAAATTCCCTTCCTGACAACATTGACTCTTTCTCCTTATCTCCCCACGTCTTCGCTGACCAAGCCACATCTCATTCACGAACAAAATAATTTTTTCTGTCTCGCCATATTGGGATATTATTTTTTAACCTTCTTCTGGTTAATTTTTTTGCGTATGTGTCCTCTATTGTTTTTCATTTGTATCACTATAAAATGGCAACATGCTGTTTGTGGTCATCTTTTCAAATAAAAAATAAAATATGCTTTGGCTATTAATAAACAAAATTAAGGTTCATACATACAACGTATGCAGATAAACCAACTGATATATTTATAATGACCTGATATGTTTTTATATTTAAAACAGCAAGTTTTCAAGGGCTAACAGAAATACCTAATTTCTTTGACTGTATCCACTGCGAAAGGGAATGGCAATATGGGTGTGTAAGTACGCGTGTATATACGTATTTATTTTTAATGAGCACTTTTACCAGCCACAGGAGTCAACAAATGCACCGTTGCATTTGAATCACATCTTTCTTACCTCAATTATTGCCATAATTTGCTAATAGCATAAAAAGTACGGTAGACATGAACCAGAGTTTTATAAGTCTTCTATTTCCTAGGAGATTTTGCTACTTATGAAATAGTTTTTTCGTGAAAATAGCATGTGTATCGTGGCGAAAAATGTTATCTTCCCCTACTCTTTTCACCTACGCTCGCATTTGGCACCATCTTATTTCAAGTCCGATTTGCGAATAAAATAGCGGGGTAAAATATACGGTTTCACTCATCAAATCAAACAGAGGCTTCCCATTTAAGTTGCCGAAATGTGAATATGATGAAAATTAATTTATTTTAAGCTGAAACCATCTCAAGCGCGCTGAATGGTGAAAACAGGGTTTTTATATCCACCAGCATTCAGCTGGGTCTGAAAACTTCTTTTCTGGAGTACATCTACATCTACATACTACCCCGCAAGCCGCCTCAATAGGCGTGTGGCGGGGGGTGTTAGGACACCAGCCGTTGACATATAAAAAGGAAACGCTCTAATGAAATAACGCCTTGCATTTACGTCTTGCATTTAGTAGCGTTTACCACCCTTAAGGTGGCTGGAGTGGTAATCGTGGGCCCTTGAGTGCACATTTAAATTATTTTCCGAGTGCGTTGAAAAAATACTAGGACTACATTTTATGTGAGCGCGTACATCTGTTTATGAGGTGGAACTCGCCATAAATTCCGTAATGGAAATGATGTAAGAACCATATTTTACATTTTTGCCTTAATTAAAACATTCTATGACTTCAATTGTCGATCCGGTATTCGAAATTTAGGCGAAGATCATATTTAAATGTTTTTTAGAATGTATGACTCACTTTGACTTCTTGATAATTGCTAACGACCATCACAGCAATACGAAATATATTATTTCGTTTTTACAAGAAAATCTGTACAGACCTAATCGTGTTATAACGAAATATATCTTATTTGCCATTAGGATACGTGTTAAAAAGGCATTTCATTAAAAAAAACAAGCCTGTAAAATGCCGGCTTTTTTCACTTTATCCATAGATATCACAAATGAGAGTAAGTATGCAAAGTTTCACGCAAAACTCCCCTGAAACAAAAAATCGCTCCAAAAACCTTGATTCGTTTGAGCAAAAACTTGCGAGGGGTTCTCTGTGTCCAGCTGTCTCCTGTGTCCGCCAGGAGGTATTTCTCCCCATAATGGTCATGACCACGAGACCATCGCCGTCGGGTGTGTACGGTCACCACGCTGAAGATAAATACGTGTGGTCCGGTCCGAGATCTTGCAACACACGGCTCTCAAAAGGGTCTTTTGTTCTTTAACGAGAAAGGTTCTGCCGGCTTGCCTTTTGCGAGGGGAGGGAGCTTTTAAAGCATGCTCTCCCGCCGCATCATTGGCGGGATCTCTTGGCTGCAGTCTGGCCATGCGTCAAGGCCGAAGTATACATGCGATGACAAAATTATAGTCGATTGTATCATGGACTTCCTCTGTTGATGGAATGGCTCCTTCACCAGGTGAGAGTGCGGCTGTAAATTTACCAAGCACCCAATAGTAAGTCTTATCTTCCGGATCGCGACAGCTATGTATGCATCATCGTCATTGTCAAGGGTCTAATGAAAAATAAAAAAACCAACGAGTACTGTCCGTGAACCCACAAACCCATGTGTTTATTGAGTGAAAAGTCTTCTTGTAAGATGGGGATGGTATTTCTGAAATTTCCTAAAACGTTATGTGGATGACATTCTGGGCGTAATGGAATAGAATTCGATACTTTTCCATCCTATAAGCTGTAATCTCTGTTTTTTGTAGGCATTCACTCTCTTTTATTTTAAGGCATTCAGACATTTTCCCAAAAAATTTTAAATTATTCAAGATTTCACAGCTCTCATATCATTTTTAATGTCATGAATTCAGGTTGTTACGCGGTTTCATCACTTATAACACTTTTAAATACTTTCAAATGAGCTACACTTTTTTAAAGCTGGCAGCGAAACGTGACTTTATTCCCATATTTTGCGGCTCGGGGTCCGTTCTTCTTTTGTATGATAACGCCTTCAATTCCAAGTTGGTCGCGAACTATGTTTTTCGCCCTCCTTGTTCCGGATGACGCAGGACCCGTTTAGATAATTTTATTCTTTCAAGGAATAAGGAAATGTTTAATATTCACAATATTGTTGCATTGCCGCTAGCCATAGGTTTTTGTACGTACCGATTTTGTTTCAAGTCAAAAACTTCAGAACACCAGAAGACAGCTCTGAGGAAATGAAATGGAGATGAGAATAATAAAATTTAGAAGAGTGAGGGTAATCGCAAATTTACTTTTTGGCTCAAGATGCAACTCGTGAGACTCCTAAACTTCACATGGGAATAAAGATTAAGAATGATGAGTGTTTCCAAACCAAATTTAAGTAAGAATGTCAATTAACTACATGAGTTTTTAAAAATTCTTTTGGGACAGAAATGCTCCTCGAAACTGCTGATTTTAAAAAGAATGGTTTCCTGCTATTGGCATCTCAATTAGCAGATGAAAAAATGCAAGGTTACAAAATGAAGGTAGATGTATCCACGAACTTTAAAATGAAGGCGTCATAACTAATACGAGTTCACAATTTCAAATACTGATAATTTCATTAATTGTTATTATTTATGGACACGGTAGAGCTTCAAAAGAGCCTTCTAATATTATCGTGTATCAAGTAATTATCCAATATTTAATTTGTAAGAAAACTCGTTGATTCAAACTTGAATTGTTAAAATTTTTCCATTATAACAGACCAGGTATTAAAACTGACGGTAGTTATATCAGAATTAATTTTCGGAGAGTAAAATTTAACTATTGATCAACGTCATGACCAAATTTGCTATTTGTTAAATTATTAACTTCATTAGATCCCATAGTAATGCTCATAAGGTCGCTTATTAAACAAAACTTTGCAGTGGAAATATATTTGTTATCCTGTACATGCATATTTATGTTATAGCTCCTTTAAATACTCCATGGTAAGATCTTTCTACCTATTTCTTCTTATTTCGGAGAAATCAATAAGATCTAGTCCGCAGTATAATATTTTTACCTGTGATACCTCCATTTGTTTCGCCTAATATGAATATAAGAACCCGGAAAATGCATTCCGAATAACTGCACGCTTTTTTCAAAATTAATTTCTAATAATGAGTAACATAAGAGACTACAAGGGTGAACGCTCACTAATTAAAGGATATCTGAGGACGAAAAAATAATTAACATTTTATATACAATAAATAACATTTTGGAGAAAAACTTACTTTACATAAAAATCGAAGGTTTTAAATGCCGTTAAATGCCTTAAGAACTCCTTTATTCCATGTTGTATTAGCATTTGAAGTAGATTTAATTAGTGCATTAGCTTCTACAATAACCCAGAATTGTACGGCTGGGATACGGCTGGAACAGGTAACAAAAACTCACTTTTTCTACTACCACTGCAATAGGACATACTAGATAAATGCCACCCAACTTTTCCTTACAATCACTAAATGAGGAAATATGCTGAATTCATATTTACGCACATTGCATAAAAATCGTTCCCATTTTTTTCATACTAGAAAAGTTATAACATGAAATTACAAAGTAAAATCCGATATCAGTTATAAGCGGTAACTAAGTGGTCATTAAAGCATTACGTAAGACGGTTTTGGCCGCTCTTTTGGCTACCCCTCCCACCTGTGTAAGGCAAGTTGAGAATTAATGAACACTCATCCCTCCCCTCTCAATCTAATGCAAGTTGTCATTAACTTTTAGAAGGATGGACATTGATTAACTATTCGATGAATTATATTTTGTGATAGCCGAGTATTAAGGCTATAAGTGAACCGTGACCAAGTAACAACCGCTGATTGTGTTACTATTCAGCTCAACTAAACAACTAGTATCAACTAAATACCAAAATTAATACTATTAAGGGACACGACGCGTTGTTTGCCATGCTAAGTAAGGGCCGGTTTTATAATGTCTTGTTAACGCTAACCAGAAGATAATACAGCTTTTAACTTTACCTAGAGGTCGCTGAAAGTACTGGTTAGCTTCTGTATAAGACCAGACTGATAGGTAACCAGTACTTTCAGCCACTTGCAGGTAAAGTTAAAGGGTGTATAATCTGGCTAGCATTAACCAGACATTATAAAACCGGCCCTATAATTACGTAATTTCGTGCAACAATAAAAAATAGCAATAAGACCACGATCTCACGGGGAAACTAAATCTTAACCGTAGTATGATCTGGGACCCCCATGCCCCCTATGCAAAACTACGTGAGAATGTCCCAATCTCCTTCCCCCCTTTCACGTCTTGCGTAAATGTTTGGAAAGGGCCCGTAAGATTCACGTTGCTTCGCCAAATTGTTGAAAATGTTCATCAAAAATACCTTATCAAATTCATACTTTAAAAATACTATGACGTGAATAAACGAGTAGTTTCTTCGGTACCATGATAGAGTAACCCTACGTTGCCTACCTTTCTTAAATAACGAGAAATATTTCAGGGGACCGACGATGAAAAACTAACGGCATTAGCCAACGGATTGAAGAAATCACTTCGGTTTTTATCCGCAGTACAACGTGCCATGCTCTCTCGGCATAACACTGTTCCTCACGGAATCTGATCCCTTACTTTTCCTAAGAGTCATATTGAACTCACCAACCCATGTCTTCCTTCAGTGCCGTCCTTGGGCCCCGAGGGTTGAAAAGGAATCCATGCATATAGGAAAATCTTGAACGCCTAGAAAAGCAGCATGAGGTTATGGAGTGAAACGAGCGAAAGAACTAGGAGAAAAAAATTGCAGCGGGAGAGGCTGAGGATAGGTAATATTGAAAGCGGATATTTCACGAACTATATCTACTGTATAAAAGGCTACGCGTACGTACGCATGATTCAGTTGCTAGTCATAGTGATTCAGATGTGCACCAAAATATGGCAAGTGAGCTCCAATATAGGTTCTCCACCAACTGACGCATGGCACGGGCGTATGGATTCTACAAAATACACACAATGGAAACTGCATAGTAACAGCTCCGCCTGTTTCACCAAAAATGTTATTTCCAAAGAGATCTGACATTTAGATATAATATATTGTTTACCAAAGTTACATATATCGTTTTCATTAAAAATAAAAAACAGCGCATAATTTACATTTATAATAAGTTACTTCATTAATTATTTTTTGGCTATTTCACCACTCTTTTAGCCTGTTTCGTTAGGCTTTTCACCTAGTCTGATAATTATGAACACAACGAGGTTATCTAAATTCCGTAATTAAATATCATTGATAGCCAAGGGGAGTGATAGCCGAAACTGAGGAAGAAGATAAAAAGGATCGAAACACAGAACATGCCTAGCACGATATTAGAGATAATACTCAATGAGAGTAGTTGACTAATTTAGTCAATATATAAAGGATGAAACTGCATATGTTGTGAGCTTTTGCGGTACGGATCGATTTAAAGTCGTTCTTTCCGCGTATAAATAAGGTACGATAATAATTGTAACATATCACTTCCATGAAATTGCAACTCACCAGCTAAACTACAATTTGTATTTGTATAATATATTATCATCATTACTAACACCTCTCCTCACATGAAATTTCCCGCAGGTTTTCAGCATGAATTAGGATATTGTAATATCAATAAATTAGAAGCACTAGTGACAATACTCATTGTCAGCAGTAGCATCTAAACCCATATACTCCATATTAAAATGTTCACCAAAGTAGCACTCTCCTAGTCTCTAATTTGACAGTTCATTGATCTCCTGACTGATTTATGGCCCACGTCGGGAGGGGAGGCGATCATGCGTGGTTGGACCTTGAACTGAGACGAGTGCTGCGTGTCAGGAGAGGAATCACACGGTGCCACAGTGCCACATTTTTTACTATCATAGATAAATATGCAAAATAGTTAGAGAATTCACAGAGTGCTAAAAGAGACAATGTGACACGAGGTAGCGAAGTAGATTCGATCGTTGACGCGAGAGGGCGCGCGCAACAAGGGTAGGATGCGCTCTCTTTCGGGGCCGTATCTTAGAAACTACCGGGTATAAATTTGGTACATATTTGAGATGAAGTATATCAAATATATGAGAAGTCTTTGGTTTTAGCAGAATAAACAATTATAAACACCGAGTGCTCCGTAATCGCCAGGTATGACAGGAAAACTCCCAAAAATGAAGTTAAGTTTCCAAACTTACAGGAGTGCGATGCATAACATCATTCAGTTATCGGATAAAAATCATATTTTAAACAATCAATTCAGTGCTAATGAATTAAGTTACAGGGTTTACCCAAGATAAACTCACAAAAAATTTATTGGCAACAAATAAGTTCCACTATAGAAATTGTACCACCCTGGAGGTGACTCGCACGGTACCTTGCAGATGAGGTTATTCATATATCCCAAGCGGTCTGCCTGCGAAGAGGAGAGGAAGAAGACATTCAAGGATAGAGGTCTTAAAAAAAACGCAGGGTAAAATGAGTAGGGTGTACGTGAGTAAAATGGTAGAGAAATGGGAGAGAGAAAATCCATCCAATCCGTGAGGAAAAGAAAAATTGAGCAAACAAGAGAAGCAGAGGAAGACAGGGGAAATAAAATGGGGGGAGAAGGTAACAGGTGACGAAGGCCTGGGACGTGCCTGCGAGAGAAAAAGAAACGATGGAGACAGGGGAAGAAGTAGAGGGAATAAGATGGGAGCAAATATAATAAGGAGACGGCAGAGGATAGAAAGGACGTGGGGAAAAATCGATAAAGAGAGGAAGAGATGGCGGAAGAAGGAAGTGTTTTTCGGCACGAGTTTTCCCACTCAAGTTACCATCTTCCTTGTTTCCCCAACTTTTTGTCGTCCCTCGTGATGTGATGTTTTTAAAAACGTTTATCTACTTTCATTGACAACTTATTTCCTTCAAAGGTATATTCCCTGGTCACAAGAACCTTTTTTACACATACATATTATTCGCAGTGCGTTACACCACCTTCAACATACATTAAAACCTCCACCTCTTTCATTCATTTCATTACAGTAATCTACCGGTTAGAGGTAGGTTGTGATGAAAGTCAGAGAATATCCAACGAACTCTTACACGTGCTGTGCCCTTTCTACCTCTTGTATTTCTTTCTTCATCTCAGCATAAGTCCTACCTTTCTTCATCCCGTCCATAAAACCGATTCTCTTCCTTCCCCTTCCCCGCTTACCCAACATCCTTCCCTCTATCACGACCTTCAGCAAACCATCGTCCCTCATTACCCCTTCCAGCCACCTACCCTGCCTTCCCCTAATCTCATCTATAAGTTTCCTCTCCTCGCCCACCATGTCAAGCACTTCCTCATTTGTCTTCCTTTCCGTCCAACGCACCTTCTCCATCCTCCTCCACACCCACATCTCAAAAGCCTTAAGCCTATTTTCGTCTTCCTTTCTCAAGGTCCACGTTTCTGCCCCATACAACGCCACACTCCATATCAAGCTCTTTACTAGCCTCTTTTTTACATCCCTACTTAAGGTCCCCGTCATCAGCTCCCTTCTATTATTGAACGCTTCCTTCGCTAGCGCTATTCTCCTCCTAATGTCTTTGCTACTATGTCCTCTTTCTTCTAGCGTACTACCCAAGTAATTAAATTGTTCTACTTGCTCCATTTTGTGACTTCCTACTCTTATCACCAGCTTCGCTTTCTTTGTCCTACAGAATCTCATTACTTTTGTTTTCCTATTATTTATCTTCATTCCGTATTTCTCACACTGCTTTTCCAGTGCATCTACTAAAGTTTGCAGTCCTTTCGATGACCGACTCACCAACGCCTGGTCGTCTGCGAATCTAACCGACTTTATCCACTGGCCTCCTACTTTCATTCCCACGTCTAGCTCATCCCATGCCTCTCTCACCATTTCCTCAGCATAGATGTTAAAAAGTAAAGGCGACAACGGGCACCCTTGCCGCACCCCGCGACCTATAACTGCCCACCCTGATTCACCGTCCGCTACCCTTACCTGAGCCCTCTGCCCCATATATAAGTTTCGGATGAGTCTCCTATCGCGCCAGTCTATTCCTATTTTCCCCAGTATCTGCATTAGTTTCTCCCAGTTTACTCTGTCAAACGCCTTTTCGAAATCTACAAAACAAGCGAAAACATCCTGATTATGCTCTATGTTTCTATCTATAAGTGTCCTCATTACCGCAATCGCATCTCTGGTTCCCCTCCCCTTCCTAAACCCAAATTGGTCATCGCCTAAATAGCACTTTGCTCTGCTCTCCAACCTTCTATTTAGTATTCTAAGCAACACTTTTGCTGCGTGCGAAATTAAACTGATTGTTCTATACTCCTCGCATTCTGACGCTTTCTTCTTCTTCGGGATAGGTATTAATACTGTTTTCACGAAATCCTCTGGCCATACTCCTTCCTCGTAGATCCTGCGAATAAGTTCGAAAAACGATTTTCTCCCCCTACTACCTAGATTCTTCAGTAGCTCCGAAGGTAGGTTATCGGTTCCCACGGCTTTTCTACCCTTCATCTCTCTTAGTGCCCTCTCTATTTCACTCTCAAGTAACTCTGGTCCGAGGTTATCTTTATCTATTGTTCCTTCGTCCTCTAGATCTAGGCTAAGGGGTCTATTCTCGCTGTCATGTAGCTCCTCTACGTATTCTCTCCACCTTTCTTGGATATCTTCCTGTTGGACTAATATCTTTCCTGTTTTGTCCTTAACCTTTGGTATCGCTTGACCTCTCTTACCACCCGATAACATTTTCACCTTGGCGTACAAAGCGCCCACTTCCCCCTCCTCCTGCATCCACCTCTTTGGCCTAGAAAATAGGAATAATCAAGCTTAACCCGCAACAATGTAAAAAGATCCAATAAATTTCGAATATGGGAAACGAGGAATGAATAAGAGTAGAACCGAGAAGAATAAAGCAGGAGCCCGATGACGACAGATGAAATAAATACGCGGACCAGAATGTTGAATCACAATCGCGGTGATAAATGTAAATAACTACATTAATGCAAAAGTACGCTTAAGATAGATTAATCGATACTGTAACTATAACGTTAATTCAACTATTATCTATATAATTCGACTAGAAAATTAAGAACGTAGCGTAAGACGGGTATAAGAACGTAAGAGATAAAATAAAGAAAGTAAACAAGTAAACGAGTAAGAAAGTAAACAAGTAAAGCAAAGTTACCGGATTTATTATCCTTTTCAAATATCTTTGGGGCTGAGAGGCAGGACTAAAATTTGTGGGGATGAGCGAAGAGAAAGTCGCTCGTCACGTGACTTTCTCAGAGCCAACTAGGATGTAGTAGGCGTGGCCTAGCCTCTCGCAAATTCAGTCGCTCTCAGACCTTCGTTGTGTCCACTTCGTGAATCTGCTTGCTGTGTAGCCATACCTTTGATGTTTTTGGTCCGTGTCGATCGGTGTTTTTTTGGTCCGTGTTGATCGATGTTAATCGGAGAAGTCCTGTACTATTAAATACTATATATTGGCTTATATTCACTGTTAATTAAAACAGGCATGCAGAGTCTACGAGCCTAATTACAGTAATTATACAGGAAATAAATATAGCCTTATGTATCTATAGAGTTATTTGAAGGAACAAACATACAGGTTCACGATAATACGCATAAAAATACCAACTTTCTAGTTCCAAGTTGAAATAATACGTGATTTATTTATCTAGTTAGAATGTTAGACTGTGTTAGTCAAATGTACGATTTGAATAATATTGGTATACCTGATATTTGGTATACCTCCGAATCGCATCGTAACTGTGATAAAGTTGGCGGAATTCAATAACAATTTCTTCTTAAGTATAGCCGAAGACAAGAATCTGGCTGTGGAATGCGCGCAGAAAAACCAATCAGTGGTCGCGTGTCGTCAAGAATTAACAGAGTTGCCGAATTCACAGAAATTCACAGAATTGTGGCGCAGTCCGACTCAGAGAATTTTCATGATTTTTGTTTCATGTTTAGTATTCTACCAGCTGATTGGTAGGTTCTTGGACAGTCCCCATCCTATGGGGAACCGACTATATATGTATGATTTCCCTTTTTCCCCCTTTACCCTCATCGTCCTCACAGTATAGGATAGCCCTTTATAGGCAGTAGTTGAAAATTATTTTAGCTCCGTTTTTCATTGTTTCATCATATTATTTTCTGTGCATGAACTGCCACTATGTGAGTTAAAACGAGTATTAAATTCTACTTTTTTGATTCTTTGGTGTAAATACCCTGCTTTCGGTGATGACCTTCGTTACCAATTGAAAACCCAAATGGAGGTACAAATTATGCATACTATTCCGCTAATATATTTTAAATGAGAAATTTTTCCAGCCATAGGAGTCGACTGCGCCGCCATATCTATGGAATTACCACATTTTCACTTCAAGTATCGCAGTAATTGGTTAATAAACCACAAAACAAGATGGTAAAAAGTCTGAATTTTGTTTTTATTCTATTTCTCGGAATTATTTCCTTCATATTGTAGCACCGGACTGTGTCTACTGATGAGAAACACTTCATTTTTCCTTTTCCATTTTTTAAATAATTAAATGCTTTATCTCGTATAGAGCAGCTTCCAGTCTTTCTTTCATTCTTCCTCTACCCGTTCTCCCTTTCCAACAAAACCCTAACAACCAAAAACATTTTAACATTCAATCAAACATTTTCACAATAAAATAAATTTAAACATTTAAACAAAAACTATAACAAATTAAAATTAAATCAAAAACAAGAACTGAAGTAAGTTTCAAACGTTACAATATGAAAGGTTTTCCGTTTCCGAATACTATTGTCCCCATTTTGCTGCCATTCTCAAGTTTAACACCATGTAATTTCTAATTCAATCAGATAATAAAATAGCATGGAAGGGTATCATTTTGTTGTCCATATCGGATAGAAGACAAGTTTTTATATAAGTGAACAGAATACGAATAAATTGGCATATATGTCTTTTTACGGCGGTACCACAATTATTACTGTGTTTTGTACTTGGAAGGTCACCATAGTTCGTAGCAGAACTTGCCAGCCCTCGTCGCGAACAGACTCCGGGAAATCCGTACCATTGGCTTGCTTTTTTCCCGTCGGTGAGACTCGCAAACATCCCCCTTCTAAAGCCACAACCCTTCCACTTTCCTTTAACGCAAAGGAAGCGTGCCATGCACCGCATTTTCAAGGTAAGGAAATCCGTAAGCACGCGCGGCACACAAGGATGTGAGAATGGGTTGAGTGAGAGAAAGAAAGGCATTACAAGGTGATGGAGGAAAAAAAACAAACACGCTCGCCTCTTTATCGATGTCGCCGGTGTAATTTTTCGAGCTTACCCTGATCTTCAAGAGCCGTTAGAGGAAAATTGCGCCTTGAGTTGACCGTTCAGCATCCTCCTTTCTCGCTTTTAAAGATACCACTCTTGCAATCTCTCCACCTCTCTCTCTTTCTGCGAAACATTTCTTTCTTCTTTCGTCAACAACATTCGCTTGTTTCACGCACGAGTGACTTAATTGGATGAAATGAGCGGGTAAATTCGACGAGGAGCATACAGGTAGAAAGTGGAAATTGCGATCGTTGAAAACATTGATGTTCATGTGCTTTCCATGTTTTTTTGGGAAAAGGAAAATGCCACGAGACCGAATTCTACTCGAGTTCCATCATTCCACATGGAATCAGTAACAGTACATTGATCCTGAAAAGAACACTAGAAAATAACGTAAACCGTTGAAACTTTTTGTGCGAATCGATATGAATAAAATAAATGAATGAATGAAAGCTTTATTAATTCACTGGGGTAACCCATTAGAGCAAGTAACTATAAACAATTTAAACATTCCGCTCAAATAATCGTAATAAATACATACATTAAATAAAAACAAATTAAACCAATTTAGTACCCAATTATCAACCTAAGTTAATTAAAATACACTAACCAAATTTTCATAAATTTAATGTTGAGTTTTTTTAATGAGAATATAGTTTTTATTTGAATGATTGGAGTGATGAGGAGGATTTAATGTGACAGGGTAACGAGTTCCAAAACTTGGAAGCAGTGATAAGGAAGGAATTAAGATAGAGGTTGGAACGGGCTTGGGGGGCAAGAAGGAAGCTAGGGTCTGATCGGGTTAATCTTTGAGAAACACTTCTTGTGAAGGTAAATAGATAATATCGGTAGGCGGGATTCCGATTAAGGAAGAGGGAGAAAAGAAAGGACCCCAAGAAGTATTTCCTTCGAGAAAAAAAAGTAACCACTTTAGACCAGCGTAATATTTGGACACATCTCTGTGAAGATCAAATATAAATCTAATAAAAAAGTTAATAAGACCGTTATCAAGAACAATAGTTGAGTCACTATAAACTATTATGCAACAATCCAAAATTGTTAATATAAGAGAGGATACAAGCATAACTCTGGAAGAAACCGGAAGATTTTTCTAATGTAATTTGAGTAGATAGATATTAAAAAGGGAGAAGTACAGCATTTCTTCTTTCATTTCAACATTGTTGAAACTGCTCCACGAAATCTCGCCCAAAATCGTTAAAGAGAGCCCATCAGAATACGCTCTCTTGTTTATTCCGCTCATAAACGACATTCTAAAGCTTTTTGCGAAACCCAAGAAACTCCAACTCTCAGTCAACATCTCATTAATGAAAAGTCACTTTAGGCCCAACCTATACGCACTGGTAGATTACAAGATTTTATTTTACATATTGACACAGCTTATTTTGCTCACCCCTTGCGGTAAGGGTTAGTCGCATCAAACATTTATTCAGGCAAAACTTTTAGATATTATTAAAAGATCTACAATAACTTTGAACGAATCTGATTTTGTGGCTATTAATGAAGTTATGATATTTTTGTCCGAAAAACCCTGTTTCCACCTGTTGAGTTAATGGTTGGTAAAAAAAATCTTTCAAAAAAACATTGTGGTAGTAATCTTAAGAAGAATAACAAATTTTTACAGGGGTGTGTTAAGTTCAAAAAATAAAATATCAGCTATTCCTTGCCAACGTTTCGGAATGTAATTTATTCCATCTTCAGGGCTAAATAAAAATATATACGATGGCCAACAAGGAGCAACACAGCATTTACACCAATTCTTCAATAATTATCCATAAATATAATTACCTTAGAATACATTATACGAATACATACAATAATTATCCATAAATATAATTACCTTAGAATACATTAATTGAATAATTCAGCATCACAGATTTACATCGCAGCTTCGGAATTAGTCAGGAATATATAAATTAAAACTCGTACTAGTTAGCACCATTATTTGTTCATTGCCATCAAGTCATTATAGTCATTCCCGAGTTATAGAGCCATCTGCATACACGATTATGAATTACATAATATCACTACTACGCTGTTTCACATTAGAACATCACCATTATCTTCGAAGAAAGAACATTGAAATCAAGGTTGACAACGATAAAATCGCAGAAGATACAACAAAAGTACGTTAAAAAGATTTTTAAATTTTTATTTCATTTGACTCTATATATAGCGACAAGGATTTATTATATATAGTACGCAAGCATATTATGTATAGTTTAAATTTAGTGAAAGGATGATACAGTATTGGAGGAAACCATATTATACATTTTTATTTAGCCCTGCTGGAGTTTTCAAAAAAACATGTTTGGATCCTTAGTCCTTGAAAATTCCATTGTCCGATTTTGCCCAAAAACGAACTTCACTGAGATTTTCCACCTTCATATTTTATGTATCAGTCTGGAGGTAATTTGTGAAAAATTACTTGAGTTGGTAATGGTTTTGGGATCACTGACCATGGAACGAAAATTAAGAATATTGGCAATTTTCCACAATACATGTGACTGGTTTCGATGCACTGCATCATCATCAGGTAACAAATATCACTCAAAGTCCAACATTTATAGACAGAATTGAAAGTATGGGGAGGGTCGGGGAAAAGGGAAGGGTAATAGGAGGGGATTAGAAGGGAAGAGGAAAGGTTGGGAGTTGGTGAATGTATCTGGGTGCAAATGGAGTAGACCACACATAGTTGCAATATGGGAAGGCCCGAGCCTAAAGTTTATGTCGTGGAAAATTACCAATATTCTTTAATTATAATATTCAACCAGATCAAGCCTGAAACGACTCTTTGTTATAAAACGAAAAACTATGTAGACATTTTCTGAAATTCGCACCATGGTAGCGACTACAGTAGGTAGTATTTCTTCGTAATCTACCTAATGGCTACGTTATATGACGGTAAAAGTTAATTAAACATCATCAAACCGGTACTTGGCCTGAGTAACGACTGACATAGAGCCTGTTTTATCCTAATTGAGCGCTAAAAGCTCTAGTCTAGGCGGGAACAACACGTAAAAAGGATGCATCGAGTAATACACAGAAAGGCTTTTCTCTAAAAACGCTCCAAAAATAGGAGAAAAAAGTCTTGCCTTCCTCCCCACTGCAACGAGCTGAAAGTTTTTCTGATTTTCGGGACAGGTAAGACTTTGAGCCTTTCCTCGAAGTTCAATGAAGCTCGGGGGAAAAAAGGGCGTTGGTAATGCGAAACTCACGAATGCACTAAACTTGGACCCGCATTCACGGGGTCGTGCCCCGATGATCGTGGAGGTTCTCAGGATTCGTCTCACTCCACTCCATTTAATCTTGCCATTCCATTACGCACGCTCATCATCTTCCCTTTGCCTCGTCGTACGATACACTTCCGCGAATCCACCTCTATACACTACCTTAAGGTAGTTTGAGCGAGATAGTTCCCTGGTCATAATGGAGACCATATTCGAATTTTATTTTTTGATTTCAGTGTATATAAGAAGTATGAAGTAAATATTGTAACATTATTGGCACAAAAATATTGTTATACAAGACCAAAATTCTCAGTAAATGAATAAATATATCTACATAAGTCCGTTGTCTCAGGCGTGACTTGGTGAAATTTGCTTAACATTGTAAATGAAAAGTATAAATTAGTTATTCCACATAGATTTATTAGCACAATACGACTTAGGTTTCGACGAAGGTCGTCATCATCATCACCTGATATATATAATTTTCATTTACAATCTTTTTAAGTCTCTAACATGACTATTTATTCACGCCGTTACGACTAAAAACCTTCAAAACGACAGGTTTTTTGGCAATTCTGTAAAAATTGTAGCGAAGAGTAATACATAAATTTTTATAAATAGTTGAGAAAACATACAAATTACACACCGTTAGTCTTTTGAAAAAATCTAGGTGTTATAAATTCCTATTTTTTTCAATCGTCTCCCTCTGGAGCGCACAGCCGTAATCTATCTCATGTAAAACAGCATAAAGTTTTAGGCAAATTGCTCGAAAAGTAGTTCGGCAGAGGGGTTAATATTTTGATATCATTGGAAAGTATGGAGTTTTTTCTTTGAAATGAGGTAAAGTTCATCAAATTCTGTTAAGTGATTTTGCGCTCAAACTACCTTAAAGGTCCTTAATCTTTCGTATATTTATAAAATCATGGTCCAGCGATGAGGATTAATAAAATACTCTATCACTAATTCTTTTTAGTTAAAGCATAATTAATTAAGTTAAGAATAGTTAATTTTCACTGAAAGCAAAAGGATGTTGACTCCCATGCATGCATTTCGGTGACCATCGGTAGGAAGAATCAAAAAATGCGCGTCCTCGTCAGCTATCCACGGAGTTCATTTATTTTTTATTTTTATTTATTTTAAATAAAATGGTACACATACAGCAATGTTGCCAATTTAAAGTGCCCTTATAAAAATCACAAAGAGACACAAATAATAATCCTCCGTTGGTTCGGTTTGTTGAATTTTTTAACGCTCAATTACGCATTTTGGGTTATTATTTTCAAAAATATTATATGATAGAATGGTGCGATTTCCACATACACGACGATATAGTGCATATCGACGTATCTCGGTGCATTAACACTCGAGTGGTGACAGATAACCCACAAGTTCCATATTTCATGTACTATTATGCTTAATTTATAATGCGATAACTTTGCGACGAGTACAAATATCGGTAATGCAAATTCATGTCTTTCCTATTCGTAAATATTTCCACATACGAAATTTAAGCTGCTGATCTCAACTAGTTGTGGATGAGTCTCTGCAAACAAGGTCATTTTATCTTCTCTTGCTACTAAATCACCGCTCAGCACACAACACCGACTGCGGTTTTTCACTTATGACGCAATAGGAACGGTCCGCTAAAGTGAGCTAGAAGTGGTCCATCAATGGCTAAAACAATCTATTTATGTCGCATCTATTGCTTGGTTACTGCGTGTAGAATTAATATCCATAATGTGGACACAAACATTTTTTTTCCATGTTGAAATTTTCTTAGACTTTCGGAACACAAAAATAACATTGCTACCCAACATGAGTTTGAACGTAATTACATTGAATATCCGGTAAAATATTGTCTAAAAGGGAGAAATAAAACAAAAACAGCAGACGGAAAATTAATTAATCGTTTCAAATAAAGCACTTTATTATGCAAAAAACATATAAGTATTATGGTGAAAAATATGTCTTTCAGAGTGTTTGGAAGAGAAAAACGGCGACTCTCGGAAAAACGCAGTTGTCATACTTTGGATATTTTCCATTTTTGTATGGTTATTTACCATTCCATTACTTGAAAACTTTAAATTGAACTAATGGCGTTGTGTTACATCATTTTTGTAGAGGAATCGCTCGTTCTTTGGCAAAAAAAGCCTTCACCCTCGAAAATAATTTAAATTTTTTACATAAACAATAATTAAACCTTGATTTAAAATATTGTTATATTTACTACCCCAAAAACTCAGGTCACATGAAAGCTCTGTAAAAACACTATAAAGCACTTTTTATTTTATTGTGATACAACAAATGCTTTTCTTGTAATAATTTTTTTCTAAAACACTACGTTTTAGTGGCAGAAAGTTTAAAAAACCTCGGTAGTCTAGATATACAGCCGGCAACAAACCTCGTAACATAAAGATTAAACGCATTCCGTTTTTCTTTCATAGTTAAATGAATTCCTTGTCTCCCAGTTAGCAAGAGCTTTGCTGGGGAGACTCTTCAAGAGTCAACCCAATTCAAGTGGTTCCACCGTAAAATGACTTAAATGTCGATCATATTCTGACTACCTTCATAATTCTCCAATTAAACTTGAAATTACATGGTGTCAAATGAAAGAGTAGGTGAAACAAGGCGAAAATAATAGTTTTCTGCAATTGCTATTTTCGCGCAAAAATGAACAACATACATGTATACCTCCGATAAATAAAAATTATATAGATAAATAAAACAAACAAATAGTTTTTTAAAAATAACAAAAAATAAAGAAGTAACAAGGAATTCGAGAGGTTTTGACGATCAACCCGTATTCGTCGGACGTCATGGGGACTAGTGTCTCAACAGAATCAACTTCAGTCAGAATACCAGTTCCCTAAAACTGAAGAAGGTTTGACCATCGAAATGTATAATTGTTTTAGTAAGTTTCCCTTCTATTTTATCTTTTTTTGTGTTTATGTGTTTAAACAACTATTTACTTTGTGGTGTATATTGATTACCCAGAGCTTTTTCCTCCAGGATTTAGTATCCGTCCACACCTACCTATCATGCCGTCCCCTTTCGGGGTAGGACCAGCCAAAATAGTTTTACTTTCGGGGATTGGGCTGCAAAGCTGTCTCTGCTAAAATAATTCCTTTATACTGTCCTAACCTTCCATACCTCTTTTGCTTCAGTTACTCTTATACATTTCAAATTCATTTATTAGTTCATACACGCTCTAATGTTCTAAAGACTCCGAATATTCCACCCCCGAAAGAATATCTTCTACCACATTCGTCCATGGCTTCAAGGGCCTACCACTATCCCACACAATATTCACTCCTATTATCAAAAACCTTCTTCGATATTCGGTTCTCATCCATTCTCTCGATATACCCAAACCAACAAAATACTTGCGAAAAGTCAAAAAATATAATGCATAGACAAATGGATATGTTAGATAAATTATAAATTGCCAACAAAGTTGATGCAAACATTTAAAAATGGTCGCGTGGTGAAACATTTTTTCCACACCACTTTAAGCGACCCTCTTTTTGTGGCGTCAAGTTCTCGCAAGCCTTCACCAAGCCCCGCGACACAGGCGTAAAGCACGGCGCGGCTTGCGAGAGATATTTGCTTCCAGATAAGGGAAGAGTCTTCGCCTCCCTCATACATATATGCCCTAACCCAAACCCCTTAACCCCTCCGTCGAGAGCCGTGTAATGAACAAGGCAGTGTGCCGACGCAGCCTCCGACATCCACAGCCACCCAACCACCCCCCAACCATCAGGGGCCCCAACCGCCACTCTCGTCGATGACGCGCTCGGTCCCTGGCTCATGGCGCCACGCACGACTCATACAAGCACGGCTTGGGTGGTTAGGGCTGAGCAGTATGTGGCAGTGCTTTATTTCACCGAAATACGAGAGACAATCGAAAATTCGTACGCCAAAAATAATCGATTTTGCGAGAGAACACTTATTTTTCAGTTTTACAGCCGCGAGACGGTGCCAAAAATTATTTTTCAATAATTTTCGCACTCCAGAATTACAGCCGAGGCACAGAGTAAAGATATACAGAGAGGACAGATGGCGACTATACCATTGTTTTCTTGTAATGGAAATTGCGCACGGCGGCCATATTGAAAATAAGTGAAATGTGCGGGAAATTCGAAACAAATCAAGCGCCTACGACTTTATGTACATGAAACATTGGCGTATTTACTCTCAAATTACCGTCATTATACCAGTAGTTTGATGCAATATGTATAAGGACATCAGAAGCAGACATGCGCTCGCTAAAGAAGCATTTTCGAAGAGAAGGGAATTGATGAGGGGGGGTCTGATAAGAGACGTAAAGAAGAGGCTGGTGAAAACTTTAATATGGAGCGTGGCGCTATATGGGTCGGAGACTTGGTCATTGCGAAGGGAGGATGTGCGTAGGCTTGAGGCGTTTGAGATGTGGGTTTGGAGAAGGATGGAGAAGGTGAGCTGGATGGCGAGGAAGACAAACGAGGAGGTATTGAATATGGTCGGAGAGGAGAGGAAGCTCGTGGCAGAGGTTCGGAGAAGGCAGAAGAGATAGATGGAGGAGGTTTTGAGAGGAGAGGGCATGTTGAAGAGAGTTATAGAGGGGAGAACACTGGGGAAGATGAAGGAAGAGGATAGGAATTCTGGACGAAATTGGATTATAAGTCGTTATGGTTTTAAGAATGTAAGTTAAGTTCTTCGTAATTACTCCCATTCTATAAGCAACAAGGGATACAGTGGAGATCTCACTACTCTCCTGTGGTAATTACCTGAAATTGTTGTAGAAGAAATCCTTTTGTAATTTTTCACTCTTTTTTAATAAACTGACCGGTTTCAATGCCTCAACATCATTATGAGAGTTGGATTACATGTTTAAGCAGAATTGGCGTCATATTTAAGGGTACAGGATAAGGGGTTGAAGGAGGAGCTTTGAGATGAGGAGAGATCAGATGTTATACAACCCCTCCCCCATATCCAGTCCTCTAAATTTAGACGCCAACTGTACTTGAACATGTTGACACACTCTGATGATGATGTATAGACACTGAAACCAGTCAGTTTATCAAAAAAGTGTGTAAAATAGCAACGTGATTTTTTCTTCAACTTGTCACGACTCCATAAAGTCACTTCGCCTATCATAACATTAATAGCTGAAATATGAAGTTCACGGTTGTTTTATTAGTGCCTTGAATGCAACATAGCCACATTAGCATGAGTATCACGTACATAAAGATCTACAATTATATCAAAATTTAATATGGTATCAATAAATGCCATGAGCCTACCTAGCCATACAAAAGTAAAACAGTATAACCTTCCACAGCTGCTGTTGACCTGAACATGACATACAGTGAATAATGACATATCCAGATTAAACCGAAGCATTAAAAGAAAAGTATGTCCATAATATGTGCTACAGGCGATGCAGTAGAGAGATCTCATCATTCTCTAATTAAAACTTGCCACTTTACTTACATTATTTAATTTAGATCCCAGTTATTATCAGCCTACATAGGTAATTGGAGCAAACTCTCTGCCAATAAATATTCCAGTTATACTCCCCTTTGCGCATGGAATAGAATAATACTGCCAAATACTGCATCTTGGACATATTGCAAATATTTTAAGGAAGGAGGGAAAAGGAAAAACGCCATAAAATTAATTACACAACTAAAGTTCCTTGAATAATATAAGTTTATTTTGATCACAAAATCAATATTTTCCATCGAATTCACAAAAGCAAGCAAGCAATCGATTTTTTGGGTTGCTACATAACTTGTACAATATTAACCTTGTCTATCTTTCTACTTTTTCTGTGAATACCTGCTGCGTACAGATTCCAATGAATTATTACTTTCAGCAGTCTTTAGCTGCTGAATCAAAACTTCACTTTTCTTCTTCAAACGATGAATTTCAACCCTCTGCCTATTTATGACCTTCTTCAACTTGCTGATGATATCAGCATCACATGGTCCAGTTGGACTGGATCCCGTCAGGTCACTATTACCAATTTTTGGCAGTTGCCCTTCCTCTGGAATAACCACATTACATCGGAAAAACTACTCAGTAATTTTAAAAGAATCATTCCTATTTCCCATAGGTTTACTTCAATGCTATAAAATTCAGACTTCATGGGTATAGGCATATTATCCATTGGATGAAACTGTTAATGATGCATCAACTGAGAGTCTATCATCTTATTTCTTAAGTTTTTCAATATTTATGAAACTTATAGCAGAACTGAGTGATAGCATCGAGACAAAAAGGTATAATGAATGATAAAATAGGAATACTATAAGGCCAATACCATGTATATTTCTCTCATTTATTTCCAGATTGTTTAATCTCAGTTCAATGGACTCCAAAAATGTTTTGTACCACTTTGTTTTAACACTAAATAACAACTATAAAACAAAAATATAATTACAGTACTACGACAGTAACTACGGTTTAAAAGCTGAGATTTTACGCAGTATCATAATTACATCAAAGTTTGTGAAGTTGTCTAAATTGACAAGCAGCTGCCAGGTCATATCATATTTTGAAAAGGCATACACAAGCATTATAAAAAATGTACATCTTC
Organism: Pyrrhosoma nymphula; assembly: GCA_963573305.1. Taxonomy (NCBI): domain Eukaryota; kingdom Metazoa; phylum Arthropoda; class Insecta; order Odonata; family Coenagrionidae; genus Pyrrhosoma; species Pyrrhosoma nymphula. Next base: position 40,067,545 of record OY754336.1, on the reverse strand, counting down.
ATATCTCAAATGTTGCTCATCCGATAAACTAACGTTTTGAAACATACATCAACGGATAACTTCATAGTAGCTGACCTTCAGCACTCTCCGCACAAGCATCAGCATCATGCCTTGGCTTCGGTAATTTTCTTTGGCTGGCCATGGTCGGTGAAGGATTAGGCACATCAAATATATTAGGGACCGCATTGCCATGCAATCGTTTTTTTTTTAAATTACGGAACATTATCCCTTCGATGTGCACACTACAAATCCTGCAGTTGTTATTCTGATAACTGGGGGTCTTGCTTTCCAAATCCAACCGACGGCAACTAATCACCCATTATTTGCACCTGCATCATAAACACATATTGTTATCAAACCATTTCCGCTATTTCAATTCACCAGCGTGTAGAAACAGAAAAATTATAAATGTTTCAATCCAAATGCGTGACCAGTAAACATTTATGAAATAACTTACCTCACAGGGTCTTTCGGGAAACTGTTCTTTTCTTCCGCCATTCCCGAGTTGTTCTCGCAATTTATGGCTGAGCACCAAGCAACACCGCTTCTTCTTGTTTTACTCGTCTCCTCAATCATTTTCCTTGAGTCCCTCCAATACCAGTCACAATGTTAATTTCGTGAAATAGGTGATGAAACGCGATTTATCTATAAAATTCCGTAACTCTCAACCTAGACCTTACCAACGCTCGCTTCGTTTCCTACTGCTCAACCCCGATTCACTCATTTAGAACATGGCGAAATGCGCAATGAGTGATTACCGCTTTCAGCGCCATCTGTCCTCTCTGTATATCTTTACTCTGTGGCCGAGGTATGAAGACGAGACAGAATGTTGCTAGGTAGATTAGATTTTGCACTTGTTCAATATCTTATCACTGTTACTATCTTCTCATCTCGCTGTAAAACTCCCACATGATTTTGTTTTCTGCATGAATTAGTATCTCGTAGAATTCATGAATTAATAGGCTTGGTAATATAATCAGCAGTGGCGTAATTCGGGGGTGGCAAGGGGTGGCAGTTTCCACCCCAGAACTGTCCAACCCAGTATTTTGCCACCCCAGAATTTTTATCAAAAAATCTCAATAATGTTCAAACTAATTGAAAATAAAATTCTACAAGCACGGAACTTTCTTGATTCTTCATTAATCATTCCTAATTGACAGCAGAAAAATAAAATGTGTGTTTAAAACTTGTACATTATAAAGTTAGATAGAAATAGTGGAGTAGTAGGCAAGACGTAATAAAATAACAAACATTAGATGCTTGAAGAACGAGAATCAGCGATGTTGACGTCCGGAAATGACAACTCTGCAACATGCAGACCCTCGGACTCCCCTTAAACACCTGGGCGGTATGCCATCCCAGTTAAAAAGCTGAAATTCATGATAATCAGTGGTAGTATCTTGATTCTTGTACTGACCAACGTAGCACTCTCCTAGTTTCCGGTTTGGCCGTGCACAGTTCTCGTGACTGCTGATTGGTAAGCGCCTAGTGGTCGAGGGAGCGTACGGGGTTTGACCTTGACCTGCGACGAGTATTCTATGCCTGGTGTGGAGTCACCCGGTGCCACACACCATGGAGGTGGCTTGCACGATATATAGTAGATATAGATGTAGCGGTGCGTCAGGAGTCAAAGGTCAGCTGGTGCAAGATGGCCGTTTTTTTCGGGTAAAACCACGTGTATGATGTGATTATTATATCTTAGAGTTCCTTGAGGACGAAAATTGCAACTTTTATGGCCAGTGTCGCAACAACGGGGGGAGGAGGTAAGGGAGGGGTAAGGTTACATTGCGCCCTTTTAAAATTTTGTGGAGATCACCAAAATGTATCAAGAAAGAAATTCCCAAGGCTCTCAAGCCCTCATTTAATACGACACCCCAAAGAGACAGGGATTCGGTTTCAGCGAAAGTTGTAAACTGAGTCGGAAACCTCAATTCCGAGTTTGAAAATAACAAATTGAGGATAATAGGGTTGCTCACAGGTAGTTAGAGTCATCATTTCATATAAGATTTACCAAATTTGGCCTCATCATAAATAAAAAGTTCTCATATTTCCAAATAAACCCAAATATCTCCCACAGTCCATTATATATTTTTGAGGTAATTACCAGCTATTTTCCATGGGAAATGGTACGGATCTACACTCCAGATAATATTTATTTTAAAAATAAGGAATTTATGACGCATAGATCCCGTCACACATTCAACAGTGTGTAGTGTGTATTAATACTCAGCTTAAAAAAATAAACCAATTACTCACCGAAGTAATTTTTACAGAATCGCAAAAAATCATCTTCAATTGTGTAGGCTTTTTCACCGTACAGCGTGAAAAAGATGAGTCAATTTAAACCTTATACATGTGTATAATTAGTCAATAACTAAGGGAGTCAGTCATACAAAACCATACTTTTGCGCCATTAATATCATAATATTAAATGATATGCCCGTTGATTCTCATCGGCAGAGATAAAAGTAAAATATAATATACTAGTTATTTTCAGACAGAAGGGGAATTGACTTCTCATTTATCTTCTTAGTTATTTACTATGGAAATTGCCTGTTTTGTCGCTTAATGATGCATAGTATCAAGCTAATTTACTAACATTGTTTTTTCTTAAAACAGTTAAACTAAAAAGGTAATCCAGCTTCGCAATGGGGGCGTGGGGAATATCGCCATAAACTTCGAGCATATTTTCTCGATATATAGCGATATATTTTTTCACAGTACCTATATACTGCATATTTGAATATTTTCTTGGAGTAAGTATTATGTGCATCCACTGAAAGTTTCAAGATAAACGACTCATTACATCATTCATTCCTAGGCGCTACGTAGAAATCAATCAATCCCTCTTGTGCTCAAGGACTACATATTGGCATATTTTATCGAAGATCCAATATAATTATCAAAGCCTGTGATTCGATATTTGACAGGGCAACCATAAAACATACAACAAAAATGATTCACTGATCATTCAATGATGATTGCTATGGCAGTGGGGGCCATGTTGGGTGAATCAGTTTTAACTTAAGGTAGTTTGAGCGAAAAATCACTTCACCTAGAATTTGATGAATTTGGCCTCACTTTAAAGATAAAACTCTCATCTTTCCAATGATATCAAAATATCAACCCCTTGCCGAACTACTTTTCGAGCAATTTGCCTGTAAATATAAGCTGTTTTACATGGGATAGATTATGGCTGAGCGTTCCAGAGGGAGACTATTGAAGGAAATAGGAATTTATAACACAGATTTCGTCAAAAAACTAACAGTGCATAAATTGCATGTTTTCTCAACTCTTTATAAAATAATCTAATACTCACCACTGCAACTTTACCAGAATCGCAAAAAACCTGCTGTTTTGAAGGGTTTTCAGCCGTTCGGCGGGAAGAAATGAGTCAAGTTAAACTTATGTAGCTTTATTTATTTATTTACTGAGATTTTTGCGCATATATAACTATATATTTGCGCCATTAATATTACAATATTTATTTCGTACTTCTTACAGACGCTAAAATCAAAGAATAAAATTTGAATATGGTCTCCATTATGACTAGGGATCTATCTCGCTCAGACCACCTTAAGGTGGCTCCATACCGGGGATAAGAAGCTCGTTTCAGACGTTTCCCTCTAACCCAGTAACGGCTTTACCGTGACAGCTGGAGACTTGCAACTTTTGTCTTCTATAGATGAAGAGTCATTTGTTTATATAAGTGGAGTAACTTTATCATGAAGTGGTTGTTTGTTTTATAAAAAATAGCAAAACTTTGGTTTTTACGACATTTTTTTGGTAATATTCCGGGGCACGTTGCGAAGGCTAGATTCCGAAATGAGGATTTACAGCCCACTTACATCAAAGAATCGTCTTTCATATACGCAAAAAATCAACTACCATTGACGCTGTTTTCGTATTAAGGCTATAGCAATGTTAAGCGTTCAAGCAGCATTTACAACGGAGTATAACTTTTCCATCCCCACCCAAGGATAATCGTTCCCCAATCCATTTATGTCAGTGTCGCCTTCACAGTTTCCCGTTGGGCTTCTACCACCCCAGTAGGCGACCACAGGCGGCGACCGTTAACTTGAGTTGTCTTGGAAGTATAGACCCACCTTAGGTCTCTAGCATTGTGCAAAATTCTGGGTTGTAAGCGATATATTACGCATATTGATTGACCCTAATTATAATAATCAATGTGACCCGCTAAGTGCAGATACTTCCAGGCAAATCCATAAAATGCATATACAGAGATATGAGTAAAAAATACCCAAAATGAAATCTCAATAGAGTATTTGCGTAAGTGAGGTATTTTGTTGAAATTTATTATAGCAAGTAGTGTTTGGTTTAGAAATGCCACGTACGAAATACCAAGGTATAATTCCAACTAATTAATTTAATAAATAGCTTTGAATATGCATTGTTTTAGCATCAAAATTGCCTGGGTCTAAACGCCCAAACATTGGTTCTTCGTAGTGTGACGTCATCTCCCATATTAACAGAAGCAAAATAGCCTAGCTGTGCGTTGAGAGTGAAATAGTATTTGCCTTTTCGAAGTTATTTCGATATTTGCTAATTAATAGCTAAAGTTTCGTCCGCACGCTAAGACTACACAGTCACACAATCTCCAAATCAACAAATGGTCGACTATGGGAGATGACGTCAGAGCCTACAAAACATGGCGGACCAGTGTTTCGGCGCAATTATAATTTATTAGATTTTATTAGCTAATAAAAAATTAAAGAAAAGCCTCTCGAGCGTCAGAATGAAAATTTAGTGTCTGAAGTATCGATAGATTTTTTAGATGTCACTTCCAAAAAGTGTGCAAATACTCTGCACCGATTCCAATGATTTTCTGTTGGGATTAAAATCTAGGGCCCCGGTTAGCGGCCCTTGGGGCCCAGAGTAAATGTAAATAGCCTATGATCGTCCCAGTGCTCTTAATTACCCAAATTCAAATTATCAAAGTAAATGGTTCTGCCTATTTTGCGTGATTGAGTAAAATTAAAAATTGAAAATAAAATTCGAATATGGTCTCTTTTATGACTCGGGAAATATCTCGCTCAAACCACCGTAATGGTTAAAAAAAATTATATGGGGGGTGATGGACGAAAACGTTGGCTCCCACCACCCCCATAAACTCGTGACGTTGTTACGCCGCTCATTATGGCGCATTGTCACGGTTTCATAGAGATATTGGCACGGCCTTGGATGCGCGTAACATGCGGCGCCAGGCGCCGAGAGGGTTGCGTCCCGGAGTTTATTCACCTTCCCCATCGCCAGGCCCTGGGCACAACAGAGAACTGTCACTTGACGCCGCAAGCGTGTGCATAGGATGGTAAGCAAAAAGCTGAATACTCAAAGTAATGTACTTATTAAACATAGAAGTGCAATAAAAATTAAAGGTTGCATCGGCATATAAGGCCATTTTCCACCACGCTGTATCCACTTCCTGTTGAAACTCCGGAAGTGAAATCGAGACTAAATTTATCATCTATCTACATCTACATACTACCCTGCGAGCCGCCTCATGGGAGTTTGGCAGGGGGTTTTAGGGCACCATTCGTGTAAGGTGTGAATAAGATTAAAAGACTTTCTTTCCCTGAGTAAGAATGCTAGAGGGAGGATAAAAGGTGAAGTGTATTTCGGGACTGTTTTCAGTAGATCGCAGTTTTAATTATGGTTACTTATTGTCCGTGAGAAGAACGAATTTTAGTACCTATCTGTTCGACAATGTATCTAACGTATTTTATTTTTCCTGTCGAACCTAGAGATGTAGTGCAGCGTCAAAATGACATTCTCTGTGTCACTAAGAAACACACCTGTTCTGAATTTCTCAAGCAATCTAAGCCTAGCGTGTAGCCTCTGAGTCTCTAGCGGTTCCTAACCTAATCTCTCTGATAGCAGTGAAACACTATTTGTTAATTAGTAGCAGTTTTTAACGAAGCGCACAGCTTTCCTTTGTATTTTATTTATTTTTCGAATCAAATCTTTCTGTCCAGGGTCCCAGATGCGCGCGGCGTATTCGAGGTGGGGTCTAACCAGAGCGAAGTAGCACCTTTCCTTCGTATTTTCATCAGAGGAACTTCCTACTATATGCTTGATAAACCCTAGTTTCTTTAAGGCTGTGCCGCATATGTTTAATATGTGTGTTCTCCACGATAGGTTTGAAGTTAAGTTGATTCCCAGATATTTTACTTCGTCTGATGTTATAAATAACTGTATGATCACTTTAAGACTAAATGCTGACGTGAAGACATCCATGTGCAATACCCCCTGCTTAAGGTCAAAAAATGCAATTTTATATTTTACGTGGTGAGCACAGATACCGAGTATCAAACAATATAACCTGGCGTATTCCGAGAATGTTCTGATTGCGCATTTTTTCAACACCAGAAAACTATGGCAGTAAATAGCTTCAGATTGCTTAGAAAACAGACCCCAAAACCCCAATCTTATCCCGCCAGTGGCAGGAGTTGATCAGCGTCCTCCTGACTGCCGAATTGTTCTATTTCGGCGGACCTCAAACGTTTTTTCCTTAACCAAACATTCAATGCCTTGTGCCCAGTGTTCTTATGCGTAGCCTACATTGCTTAAAGCATCGTTCATGCAGAAGTTAATTCATGTGCATATTCCCAAAAATCTATGATAACTCGCATAATATCCGTCCGATATCGTCTTACATAATACTTGAATTGTCTCTTACTGCACTGAGAATGCGAATACAATAGTTAAATACTGGCCTTGCGATCATAATATCCCGCTCCTTCCCACTGGTGACTTGAAAGTGGGTGCCTGCAGTAAATACTTGTCGCTTGTGTCCCTACTCCCGCTGCCACGTGCTCTAGAGAAGACTCTAAGGGTAGCACGTAAACGAAGATGAAGGTATACAATATGCAGCGGGGAAGTGGATGAAGTTGAGGAAAGGATGATAAAGGAGTCCTTCTCGGGGAACTGTTTATGCGCGCGCATTCGCCCATGCAGAGGAGGCCCTGTTTGTTTATTCCGTCGCGGTCCTGAGAGGCAACGGGTGAAATGAAAAAAGAGAGAACCTAGCGCTTTATTCATTCCATTCTTCCCACACATGAAAACATTCCCACCCGGTATGAACAGTCGCAGATTCGCATTTCGAATACATGTACGCATGCATCGGTGTTTATACAAGAGGATCGAAGACTATACTCTACCCTTACCCCTACCCTTACTATAGTAAGTATAGTACAGTAGTTAGTATACATATAAGGCAGTCTGAGGTGTTTGAGCGAGATATCACTTTAACTAGAATTTGATGAGTTTGACCTCATTTTGAAGAAAAAACTCCCATCTTTCCAATGATATCAAAATATCAACCCCTTGCCGAACTACTTTCCGAGAAATTTGCCTAAAAAGATAAGCTGTTTTACATGGGATAGATAACGGCTGTGCCATCCAGAGGGGTAATATTGAAAAAAATGTAATTTATAATGACTAGATTTCGTGAAAAAACTCAAGGGTGCGTATTTTGTATGTTTTCTCAACTATTTATAAAAAATAATTAATTACTCACCACGGGGATTTTTACAAAATCGCAAAAACTCTTTATTTGCGTTTTTACTATATGGTGTGAAAAAATTATTCAGGTTAGAGGTTTACTTATGCAGTTATATTAAAATAATTACTAGTAATTTTTGTCGTAAATTAATGTATTTTTGCGCCATTAATATTAAAATATTTAGTTCATACTTTTTAAAGTCGCTGAAATAAACAAATAAAATATAATATTGTCTCCATTATGACTAGGGAACTATCTCGCTCACACTACCTTAAGGCAGATTGAGTGAGATTTTTTCTCAAATCATGATATACACCATTTTCCAATTTACTTGTAAAGTTAAGCATTTTTTATTCGCATGGAGTAAATATGGTGATATAAATGACGGAAAAACTATTCTTATACATGACTAAACTTCCCTGTTACTAAGTAAATATGCATATTTGAGGCTTTTGACTTGGCTTATTTTTTCAACCGTAAGCTGAAAACGCCTTTGTTAACCCACAGTCAGGAAAATTATTTTAAAAATGTTATATTTTAAAAATCACTTCGAAATACACGAATGATATGGAACGTATTCACGCGCGTATGGATGCAAAAATATAGGTACATCAAAGGGATGAAATTGGTCATGAAAAAGCACCTGGCCGGCAATTGGGATATCCAGGTTCGAATCCCTGCCAAGTCAAATGATTTTTGTCATGCCGAATTTCATTTTTTTGGTGCTATTATAAAAACAGAAGCGGCATGATAGAGGGCTTTAACCTGTAATCCGGATGAAACCTCTAGTGATACGGTCAACCATTCCAAAATTGTGGGCTTCCTTGCGTATCTGTTCTCACTGGGAAACTGAAAGCTGGAAAAGGAACTGCCCCTCCTGGTTGTTTAATTTCCGAAGCCATATGGCGCTATGATCGGCGAGTTATACACACAAATGAAAAAAAACACAGAAATACAGGACGAGGAACGTTATTATTTTCTAACCCAAGTCTTTTAGCGGCATCTACATAGTGTTAGTTTTCGAAAAAAAACACTGTGCTGCTAATTTTGCGTGCAAATTAATCGGATTATTTGAAATATATAAAATTATAAATGTTTTTAACTCTACCCATTGAATAGATTTCAGTGTAATTTTGAGGCCTGATATAGCTTTATTCGCCATGTATAACGTCACGCCATGAAACACCAATAGCTTTCTGGCAACTTATTTAATTCACCTAATGGTATACCTGAATTTTAAATTAAAAAGTAGTATAGTACGTGATCCGAGGATCAACTTTTCCGACTAATTTCTTCCAGCCAGACCTAATTTCATCCAACAGCCAGGAGAGATGCAAAAAGAAACATTCAGTACGAAGACCGAATGTGAAAAATTCCGTTTTCCACATTCTACTCGGCATACTGGGGGTTCTCATTTCCTAAGGCAAGAATAAGGGAAAACACTGTCAAATAATTTTCACAGCGTGATGTAATGTGTCTTTAGGCAGATTTATGTGTCTCATTAACCAAGTTAAAAAGAAAAGTATGAATCAGTGGTATTCTGAGGGACATTTTCATATTAGAATAGATAAACAAATCAATATGGTCCATAAGCCATTTAGAGAACATAGTGATCCAATTCAAAAGGCTGTAGAAATGTGATAACTGTTCATTTTTAGTTTGAAAAGATTGGAAATCACAAATGGAAGTGTACATCATACAGCTCTGAAGTTACTTTACCTTACTTGTGTTATAAGTGGCTTCCCTAGGAAAGGGGTATGATTTCCTTTTCCAAGAACAATGCTTAAAAATAATTCGTTGAAACATAAAAATCCTACCTTTTTTCTGCTCGGAGATACAGGTGGTCACCTCCAAGTTAATCTGAAACGAGAGGTATCATGGATTAGTCAATGTCAACCAGAATAAGAAAAATCTATATTATAGGCTAGTATTTAATTTTAATTACTACCTAAATTATTATTTAATTCTGTAGACTGCCCCTAAGTTCTAAGCCTGGACATATACGCTAAATGTATAATACCATAGAGTAAGTATACCTAATGATATAATTTATAAATTAACAAAAAGTAGCTATAAAATTATATAAAGTGTAAATATCTATAAAATTATAAATAAAATGAGTGATTACAGATAATATTTTTTTAATAATAAAATAAATAAGGTAGGCACAGTACATACAATTGAGCTAATGTCATTTCCTATGTCTCCACACATTAAGGATACCCTGTATAAAGATAAACTTTTAAAAGCTGTATGAAAAATATTTATTGGAATATACGCAATATTTTGCGTTTAAGAGCATCTGCGCGGTCAGAATATCTATATCCTACACCAATAAGATAAAACCGAAAACACGAGGCCAATAACTCTCCCCAAAATTACATTACAGCAACTTATGGTATCCAGATCGGTAAACACACTTTCTCAATGAGACATGCGGGAGTGATGGAGTACTGATGAAAAATTCGACAGGAAGAGAAACTAACACAAATTGTATGCCAACATTGGCACGTGACCACACTTGCAGCACAATTAAGAGGCGAAACAAGAAGCCTTTCAAACAAATCAAAGTAGCAGAGACGTAAAATATAACGGGAAAATCGTCACAAAGGCTTTCACATGAAATGATTCGAGCGATCGAGGTTAACAGTACGGGGAAATAGTGATTTTAGCTCTTTACCACAAATACCGTATTTTATGTAGTAAGATTGAGCTCACACAACAATTTTAAGGCCTATTGTTGAATATGCCACCACGTTATGGGACCCTCATGAGATTGGATAAATAAAGAAAATAAGAAAAGGTACTATAAAAGGCCGCCAGGTACGTGTTGGGTCGACACAGGAGAAAAATAGGGTTAAGAAAATGCTAAAAGTATTAGGACGGAACTCACTCGAAACGAGAAGGAAAATAAAAGACACTCGACGCAGTATATGGGATTTTCTCAGGAGACAAAGGATGGAAGAAATTAAAAGAGGGAGGGTGAATACAAATTATATTGCCAGATAAGACCAATCTTATAAAATAAAATTAAGAACTAAAAAGACCAACGAAGCCAAGTACTCACTCATTAATAGAGGAATTAAAGATTAAAACCGGCACCCTGATGAACATTTTGAGTTCTTTCCTAAACGTTTAAAACACGTAAATTACTCCTTCAAGAGTAGTTATATGTGTCAATTCATTTTTCAATTGACACATATAACTACTATTACATATTTTTGAATTGACACATATAGTTACACGTACTCAAATCATAATCAAACACATATTATTGTAATGTTCTGTAATTAATCTTTTCATTGTCATCCGAAAGTTGCCTTTTTCCATTATAACCTGTAAAATAAAATAAAAATTAAGGGTATGAATAATAAACCAAAACTGTAAATATGAAGTTTTTGGAGAAGATATTAAAACCGACAGAAATATATTCTCCAATCAAAAATTCTGAGACGCCCTGCAGTGCTTATGTTAAAATTTCAAACATGAAAAACCAATTACCAAGATACAGAAATTCGAACAAAAAAGATAATATATTTCACTTGAAGGAAACGGGTAAACATAAATAGAAGCAAGCAATACATTTGAGTCACATCTCCAGATAATTTAATCCCAAAGATAAGGAAGGGTGGGGGTATTTTGTACATTGTGAACGATTGTAATCGTCTACTGGCTGTCCATTGCTTACGTAAGGAATGCGATAATAATACCGTTATTAAGGTACATTAACCACCCTTTTAGACGGACTACTGAGTTAAACTAAGCCTACGAGGATAAGTAGTACATTCTGGACGAAAGGAGTGGTTTCAGGCATGACTAACACATAAATTATCCATAACGGTTTTAAGAAAAATGGCTGTGTAAATGTCGTCAAATACGTGTATTACTTACGACCAAGGTTTACAAATATAACCATAGCTGAAGATAACGCTTAACTGTTGGAACATAGAGTATAAAAATGTATGAGTATGGAGTATAAAAATTGTCAGTGGAATCTAACTGAGTTATTTTCATTTCTATCCTTGTACCTATTGCATTTCTAAATGAGCAACTTCAAGAATGCCACAAAAGAAGATGCTTGAGAAAACACCCCTAGCTCTGAATATAATGAATTCTTTCTTGATTAAAAGAGAAATGAGTTGGAGGTAATAGAATGGCAAAGAAGAATCAATGTAGCATAAAAATTTAGAAAAACGACGATTAATCCTAGAAAAAACAGCAAATGGAACACAGGCTGTCATTCAAGTTAATATCATTCATTTGCTGAACAAGACGAATTCAGCGGTCGCGACGATGTGGGAAAATTAATCATAGCTCATCACGGAATGCCTTAGTTGAAAATCATATCGTGAGTTGATAGATGAGACAGGATCATTGCGGTCAATGGACCTCATTAAATGGCGAAAGCCTCTTTCATGTGGCTCCGCCGCCTCTGCGGCGGTCAGATCACCAATCAACCGAACAAGTCAATGATAGACAGCGTAGTATATCATCCCCGCACCATAGCCCCGCACCGCTTTCTGGTTTGACTGGAGTTGAAGGTCAACAATCATGTAATCATAGAAAATTATCTAATGATTCAACTCGTCGAAATAATAAAAATAATAAATACAGTCAAATACTGTAGCTGTGATCAATAATGCTTTGTAAAAATATTATTTATTACCGCTACAGATTTATGTAACCATTATTATTTTTATTACTACGCCAAGTTCAATTTAGAAAAACGAGATACTTTCCTTAACTTAAAAAAAATCTTCTAAAAATGCTTAATTTGGCTTCTATTAAAAAATAACATTCGTATACGGGAAATATACATCCATGAAAATATCAATGAATATCATTGATTAGAAGTCAGAAGATATATCTACCAATCAACTTAGCAATGAGGTAATCGGTTAATTTGCAAAATTATTGTAGGTCTAAAATATTTTCAAGGGTAGCTTTTATTTTAGAGAAGGGGTTCCCAAGATTTTTAGGCGGTCAACCCTTTCAAGAAGTTCTAAACATGCTGTCTATAATCTCATCCTTACTATTACGATATTATTACAGAGCTATCAAAAAAGACGCTTCTGTGATTTTTAGATAATTTATATCAGTGATGATTATTTATCGAAAAGTGCCTCGTACGATCTAAATTCATGTCATATATCGTGTGTATTGGCGATATGAACTTCATTAAAAATAATGATAAAAATATATTTATTAGTAAAGCGATACTTAATTGATAAATGTCACGTCACAATGTAAGATATACCTACCTAATTAAATATGATATAGCTGTTTATGTTATAAGTAATAAAATAAATATGCTTACAGAAATCCCAGCGAGAATATCCTGAGCACTTTGCGGTTATTGCAAATGTTGTGAGGAATAAAAACACCAGAGGATTCACAGAACAATGTTAGTTCACAGTTTTGAGTCATATCAGTAACCTATATTATTCGCCTTAAAAGTACTGTTTACACCTTTCATTTGTGTAGCTACATAGACCCATAGTTGACTCATAGTTGAATCTCAACATTAAATAGTCTTTTCCTAACAAATATTCTAATAGGTAAATTGTTCAGTTCCAAACGGCATCTATCTGGAAGGGGCATTTTAGCAAGTTTTAAAAAATCTCCAATGGCCGTAATAAAATGGTACCACTCCTCAATAGTTTGAGTCATACCAACGAAGCAATTGTTTCATTGGTTTGCGGGAAAAAAGGACAACTCCACGGCAGTGACCAACCACAACTTCTCGACCAGAATACCCTCCTGTGGTAGTTTACAGGAATGTTACTTCCTCGCCAGGGACACAACCACAGACACACACACTCAACCCAAATTGGGATCCTTCACTAGGGCTGATGGGACCCCGCTCTAAGGATGCCTGGGTTATGACCTCAAACACACAAGCATTCAGAAAATGACTCATTCACACCCTCAAACGGGCCCAACTTCTGGGAGAGTGTAGCTCAAAATGAGCGTAGTCAAAGAACGACACAAAGACAGGAAAAGATGAGGGTGTGCGTCGGATACGCGTATTTCGGCCACTAGGTGGCCCTCTTCAGCGAACTGAAGGGAGTAGGAACTTGCAACGCAAGGTTGTAAGTCAAGTTTTAGACCTAGTTACATTAAGAGACCGTAGAGCTCAAGTTCCCTAGATTTTAAGGAGCATTTTGTTTTCTTCACAAATCACAGTCACAGGAGACATGCGGCATTTGTATTCATGAACAACACTATCAACTTTACTCATTACTATTGATTCACGTCCCTCAGGAAAGGAGTTCAGTTCGTCACTACACATTATAGGCTTTCACACTGAGGAAATTTCACTACCTACTTTGAACAATTTTAAGTATGTTAATAATTATTCTTCACCTCGCATGGTTTCTTCACTTTTCATGAGGAGGCACATTCACGACCATGAAGTGAAAACCTCTTTCTCAGAAAATAGGAAAAAATTTAAATCACACAATTTTTCTTGGCATTTATATTTACCCTACTGCAAAAAAGCTGTTCATTATTCTCTGCTCGCAAACAAATGATTTTGAACAAGAAAGCATATCTTGGCCAACCAATTTTTGAATTCTATTAAGGCTTTCTTTCCAGTTTTCCAATAATTCCAGTTGCTGGAAGAATTGGGCCTCAGAAAAAATTAAAAAATGGTATTTTAAAGAGGAGATATATCTATTAGCATTTTTGTTTGAAGTAAACCCACCCTTGTAACGAAATTCTCTAATAAAAGAAATTTTCTAATAAGTCACCATTGGTTTTTGTTGTTAGAATACTATCTGAAGGGCCTTTGGTTTCCTGCTATTTTCAATGCTCTGTAGTTCACCAAAAACCAAATATCCAGTAATATATGTAATGTTTAATTTAGCACGATATTTTGTAATCCTGCCAACTCACTTCTGTGAACCATCGATACATCTAGTACTCGTGAATGGTCAACATGTGGAAGTATGACGGCCAATTCTTTTAATACATTTGTATGTAATTGAATTTAACTTTATCTGTTGTTCAATGCACGATTTGGAATGGGAAATTCATGTTAAAATTCGACTTATCCTCTATCACCACTTTCATAAGAGCTATTTAGATATAATAATACCCAGGTGTGTATCTCTGCAAAAAAACGAACCCCAACATAATTAATTCAATATATTTCCAATTCACGGACGCACAAGCCGTTTTGAAGTCGAGATATTGCCTTATAAATACTATTCTCTTAGGCTTAACTTTGTGTTAATCATCAATAAATTAATAAAAAGTTGTAATTTTCCCAATGGTTTATTCTAATGAATGCAAGGGTTCTTAGGTACATGGCCGCTGAGGGGTTCACCCGATGACGTCGCCTCAACGATAAAACTGGTCGATTTAATTCATTTAGAAAATTACGAAGCTTAATTAATTCAATGATTTTCTTATATATCGTTTAATCCGGGAAATTGAAGAGGAATGATTGAAACGATTCTCTAAATCAAGTTGGATGCACAGGAAAAGGTAAAAAAAATAAAATCAGATGTTCGTAGGAGTATGCTAGAGAAGGGAGGTGAATCAAAGTGAATCAATTATCAATACCATTCAAGGAGAACTAACGAAGACAACGTGGATTCTGCCACGCGGTGATCATCAGCGTGTACCTCATAAAATATGAAGTAGAATGATATTAAGTGCTCACATCAAACACAACCGGGGATTCACTTGCTACCGAGTCCACTACTTATTTCTATTTACTCTCCTGCAGCAATGCAGCTGGCTTGATTGATTTTGCGCCGGAACCGTCCACCACAGCTGGAGCTGGAAAGTTTTTTTTGTTTGCTTTTTTGCTTCACCTGGATCAATTTTAAAGGATGCGGCTGCAGATTTCAGCAACGCGGAGAAACAACGATTCTCACCATTGAACATGCGCTTTTTTCAGCTTTCGTTTCATGCGGAATCATGTATGCAGGCTGTGTGATCTTTCCCAAACTTATTATCCACAGACGAAGAATTTTTCTTATTTCTGATGCCAGTTAATAATACTATGGTTCTCGGAAAAAAGCCAAATTATACCAATGATAGACACAGCTTAAAAGAAATTTCTCAAGGGTAACTGCTTTTTCTCATCATTGAACATGTGTGTTTACGCATTAAAAGCATTTGGATTCACGTATTCAGAGTGTGTGACCTTCCCAAAACTTATTATCCGCAAATAAAGAATTTTCCTTATTTCTTATGCAAGTTAATACGATGGTTTTCGACAAAAGCGCAAAATCGTAGCAATGATAATTCTCAACGATTTTAACGAAAGTTCTCACGGTTTACGCTGAATTTGAAAGCATATAGGTATTTTTTGCATTTAAACTCTAAAGAAGAGTCGGGTGGAAAATGCAATATTGATTAAAGCGCACGAGTTTTTATTTACGAGCAAAATTTATATGCATTAGTCACTGCCCATAGGAATGGCATGTGCGTGAAACAGTATTGCGGGGATCAACTTGGAATTGCATTTCCTATCCAAGCGACATTCTCTAACCGTTTACCCTGAACTTAGTCGTATTTAATACGCCTTAATGTGAGATTACGAGTCAAGAATATATAATACCGATGGAAAAAGTCTTCTAAAATTAGAAAGAGACTCCTTGGAATTCAGCGTAGCCTGTTCTCTTTCGACCTAACGACGCCTCTGAGTTATTAAAGAAAAACGCGGATGAGAGTAAACATGGCAGAATAATCGATAATGACTTTCTGCGACCTGCACCACCACCGGACACTCTGCAGACTATGCTAATGACAACACATGGAATTTTCCTGGGGCACCATTTCATCAAAAATCGTAGAATAAAAAAGTAAATACAAAAAGATGAAATGTTACTCAGCCCCGATGCTTCCTCTTCTTTACTTATGGGCACGTGCAGATGCATTAACGTTTAAGCAAGATTAAAAATTATTACAATCCTCATTCCAATCAAGAAAACGTTAATATGGAAAAGGTACCTACTAAAATTTATTGATCCGTAATTCAAGACCCATCAAACTGTTTTGCCCCGCTTAGTGACTAATATTTGATGATAGTTTTCAGCGAAGCTACAGGATCAAGATTCACGGCGCAATAGAAAAATTAGCACCGTATAATCGATGGTGTTTTTTTATACTTTTGCATTAAACTTTGAGACCGATCAAAAGGAATATCAACTGAAAATATTTCTATTTGCTTTAGAATTTAAATATACTCGTATTACTATGCTAAGTGGACGTGAGTAATATGGGTGAATACACATTCAAGTATTCTACCAGCTGATTGGTAGGTTCTTGGACAGTCCCTATTCTGCATCCCAACCTCATAGATATAGTCTCGCTTTCCCTCCTAAGGATGGCCCGTTCTAAGATCCCTCTTCAATTCCTCATATCTTTTACCTCCTCTTATTTCGTTCAGAATTCCTATCCTCTTCCTGCCTCTTCCACGCTTCCCCCTATCGCTCTCTTCAAAATGCCCTCTCCTCTCAAAACCTCCTCCATCCATCTCTTCTGCCTTCACCGAACCTCTGCCACAAGCTTTCTCTCCTCTCCGACCATATCCAATACCTCCTCGTTCGTCTTTCTCGCCATCCAGCTAACCTTCTCCAAACACACATCCCAAACGCCTCAAGTCTACGCACATCCTCCATTTGCAATAACCACGTTTCTGACCCATTTAGCGCCACGCTCCATATCAGTTTTCACCAGCTTCTTCTTTACGTCTCTTCTCAGACTCCCCCTCATCAATTCCCTTCTCTTCTAAAATGCTTCTTTAGCAAGTGCAATTCTGCATCTGATGTCCTTACCACTAAACCCATTATCCTCTAAAATACTACCCAGATACGTGAACTGCTCAACCTGCTCTATCTTCTGCCCTCCCACCCTTATATTCAACCCCGTCTTCTTACTTCTAGAAAATCTCATTAATTTCGTTTTTTTGTGACTGATGTTCATCCCATACTTTTCGCACTGCACCTCTAATGCATTCACCATTGACTATAATCCCTTGGAAGACTGACTAACCAATGCTAGATCATCTGCAAACCTCACTGATTTTCCTCCCCTCTCCTCCTACTCCCCTCACTCCCCTCCTACCTTTATTCCTACCTCCTCCTCCCCCCATGCCTCCCTTACCATTTCTTCTGAATACACGTTAAAAAGCAACGGCGATAGTTGGGACCCCTGCGACACTCTTCGTCCTATCGTGGCCCATCCCGATTCTCCATTGGCTACCCTAACCTGCGCCGTCTGGTTCATACACAAATTCCGAATCAGACGCCTGTCCCTCCAATCAATCCCTAATTTATTCAACACTCCCATTAATTTCGTCCATTCCACCCGATCAAACGCCTTCTCTAAATCTACGAAGCATGCAAAAACATGCTGCCCATACTCAAGGTTTCTTTCTACTAGCGTCCTCATCACCGTAATAGCGTCTCGCGTTCCCGTCCCTCTCCTAATCCTGAACTGGTCGTCACCCAATTATTCATTTTCCTTCTTCTCTAGCCTTCTGTTTATAATTCTCAGAACTACTTTAGCCGCGTGGGATATTAAACTTATTGTTCTATAGTCTTCGCACGTTTTTGCCTTGCTCTTCTTTGTTATAGGAATTAGTACAGTCTTCGCGAAGTCTTTCGGCCACACTCCATCCTCATAAATCCTACGAATAAGCGCAAACATTTTTCCTCATCCGTTATTCCCCATGCTCTTTAAAAACTCTGCAGGTAGATAATCTATTTCCACCGCCTTATTCCTTTTCATGTATCGTAGAGCTCTTTCGATTTCGCTATCTAGGATACTTGTTCCGATGCCATCTCTGTCGATATCGTCTTCCCTTTCTATATTTAACATATTGGGCCTTATTTCTTTACCATACAGCTCTTCAACATACTCTTTCCACCTCTCCTGGTTCTACGATCAACTTTCCCGTCTTGTCTGCTATCGTAGTAATTCCCCTTCCATTATTACCACCCGTCAGTTCCTTTACTTTCATATATAATGCATCTGCTCTTCCCTCTTTTTGGTATTTCTCTAACGAGTCGATCTGTTCTCTTCACCACGCCTCTCTTGCTTTCTTTCAGTCTCCTCTAAGCCTGTTATTTAATTCTCTATAGCTATATCATTGCGCCATTAATTTTAAAATATTTATTTCATACTTCTTACAGACGCTAAAATAAAAAAATAAAATTTGAATATGTTCTCCATCATAACTATGGAAATATGTCGCTCAAACCACCTTAAATATACTATGTAATGTATGTAGTTGGATTATCAACGTGAATTAGAGATGGCATTATGCATGGTAGACATGCCAGCAAAAACATAAAAAAACTAAAAAAATAAAAAACGCATATTTTGGACGTATCCGTTTTTGGCTCTTTACCACTGAGTTTAACAACAAAAATTTAATGTTATACCTGCAAGTACCATGCTTATTTAAAATATAACCATATACAACAAAAGGAACCGGAGAGCAAAGACTGTATCTGCTTTAATGTGATAAACGTAACGATCGCGTTCAATTGGTTGCAAAATTAGTACCTATTTTTCCAAAAGTTATCCACTAAGATGGCAAACAATTTTAATCTCCAGCTAGACAGCATTTTCAAAGTCAAAGCAGAAGTTTAAGCAGGTGCTACGCAGGGGTGCAAGTCGTATTTATAAGCACAAGCTACGCACTTTTTACACTCGAAAATATCGGCCTGCGTCTTCTGCGTCTGCGAAAAGGGACAAGGATAAAGCTACATTTTCATGCATCCGATTGTGCGTTGTCATGAGAGATGCCCATCCCTACACTTTCACGACAGACTATTGAAGCAGCGAGCTAAAGGTGCGCTCTCCATCATTCATTTGTTTGTGGAGTTCTAACATGAATAACTTTAACATTGTTTCTGTTTTTGGAAGCTCATAATCCCATTTTCTTCACACAAAATATAAACATTAACGGATGTTGCCGACTATTAAATACCTTCTTAAATCTAACCGGACAAAGTAAAGTTCGTCTTATGGGCCGGGAATTACAGTAGTTTGACCGTTATTGCACATCAGGACCCTTATTCAGGAAGAATCGAAATCCGACCCTCGATAATGAATACAAATGTACGCCACAACCTCGAAAGAACCGGAGTACCGAGTTCAAAATATTAGAATTCGTCGATGCCATGACGTCAAAACCTAGATATATTCGAGGTTCGACTTGCTCAAGACCCTCCTTAATAAGCTCCTTGATGTATTGACATAAAGGATATTAAGTAATTCGCGAGTCCTTAGAAAACTTCTATGAAATGTGAGAAATTCCAAATTACATACCGCTATTTAGATCCACGTAAATGTTGCAACTAATTTGTTGGTGTCAGCAAGCTTCGGAATAATAAAATCAAAAGCGCCTAATGATAAATAAGGAGGTATCCTTTAAAAAAACATGCTCCAGGCGAGAAAACCATCCTGCCTTATCCTTACGGTGAATTGTGGGATTAAATGAAACTGTATGAATGGAAATGAAAAGGAGATGTATTAAAAGCAGAGTTTGTATCATTCAAAACTGGTATCATATAATATCAAATGGACACGCAAAGAGGAAGTTTTAGTTCCAATGAAAGGACTACAACAACGTACCTTGATTTTTCCAATTACAAAATTTCCTCAGGAGTCCTCACAATATTCACGACGGAAAAAGTCGCCAGAGATACTTTTCAAATCCATGAATAGAATTGAGGAATTGAATTCTTCAGCCTGCTTAACCTCCCACGTCTTGGTAGACAACGCGTATCCTGGTAATTTATCGCTGAGCGCATGAAAGAACGCCGTAAAAAGTTTCTTTTACCGGTGAAAGAAATGAATTCATTCTCGAATCTCGATGGAAATGCAATGAAAAGATAGTTCAATTCTTCCATTCCAACGCCAAATAGAGTTTTTATAAATAAGTTCAGAGACTCTTAACTAGTATCTTTTATGCATTTGTAGCAAGTGTATGGGTTTACTGTTCACATAATCTTGGGCCGCATTTTTACGGGTGCGATAAGGATCAATTGAAAATAATTGAGAACTTCTAGTGAAATAAATGTTTTATGTATGATTTACTAAAACAATAGCGTCAACCTGACCGAGAGCTAATGTTGAGATGTGGATACATAAGTTCGTATCAATAATACGAGGAAGAGAGTAACACAAACCAACCCAAATATATTCGGATTTCAGATCTTAAGGTGGCTCTGGCCTCATGGTCACTTATTCCAGAATTCTGAAAACTTAAACATAGTATTTTTGAAGTGCGTTTTATAAACTGAGATGAAAAATTAAGATTTTCAGACTATTTTTACTGCAATTCAGCCTTAAAAGCGGAGATTTTAACATGGGCTCTTATGGAGATTGCTCAGGTAGTTCTATACAAATGGCGCTGTATTTAGCCTCTACCTTGGCTTGGCAAATGTGATTATTAAAAATATATTCGTGGAATAATTTGCATATTTTTTACCATAACTTTGGTTTTCAATTTCATCAGTGAAAATAAATAAAAATTTGTAATTAAGTATTAATTTTGACTCACATATTCAGTGTAGAGCCAGTTTATCAGCATCGAATTTAATGACTGATTGATAGTACCTGAATACTGAATACAGCACGCGTCATGCATTGATTCATATTGATAAAGATAAATGGCATCTCCCACTGAAATTTAACGGGCATGATCATCTTACCTTTATGAATATTATTTAGCACTATTTCTGGACCAAGATTGGGTAATAATATTACCAAATATGTGGTTTTTGTACCATTTGTTTTTCTCTTCTTCTAAAATATCTGTGAAGAAGAAAATGTGATTTAAAATATTCTCTAAATTAAACCTCAAATTTCATGTCATGCATACATTTTTTTAGCCGAGAAAAAGTAAAATTCTCAACATTAGCCCGGTTCTTTCTCGGTTTAGCATTATCGGTGCAATTAATTCACAGCTTCCCGTGCGAAGCCGGGTCCCTCTTCTAGTTATTACACATGAATGGAATCAAATTCAATTATCTCAATTCCACTGAGATATTACTCTTACTCCCATGGCCATTTATACCCTAGATGGTATTTGGCCTCGCCAACTGTCTGCCTCCAATTCTTCCGATCTTTTGCATCCACCTCGCTGACTTTCATTCTCCTTATATCAATGGTCACCTCATCCTTCCATCTTTTTTTCGGTCTTCCCGGAGGTCGCCTTCCATCAGGGTTTTCTGTCCAGACTTCTTTTAGTAAGGTATCTTGTCCTCGTCTCATGACGTGCCCTGCCCATCGCAATCTCCGGCTCTTGGCCTCAGCTACAACGTCCGGTGAGTTAAAAAGATCCCAGATTTCCTTATTGTGTTTTATTCTCCAAGTTCCATTTTCTCTTGTGGGTACAAAAACTTTCGTTAACACCTTATTTTCGAAGGTAATTAACTCCTTTTCCGTTCTTTTGTCGATAACTCATGATTCAGCTCCATAGAGAAGAAATGGTCTAATTATGGTTTTATAAATTTTAAGTTTGGTTCTGATGGATAAAATTTTGGATGAAAGCAGTTTATTTAGGGCAAAAATGCTTCTATTGGCTGAATTTATTCTGATTTGGATTTCCTGTGATTCACTATTGTTGCGCTGTTTATGGTACCAAGGTATTTAAATTCGTTTACTCTAGCAAAATTGTGATCCTCAATAGTAATGTTTCTGGAGCTATCAGGGTTTCGACCAAAGGACATAAATTTGGTCTTATCCTCATTGATTTTCAGTCCTACTTCTTGAGTTTCTTTTATCAGAATTTCTGTCATGCTTTTTAAAGACTGAGATATTACTCGGAATTACCTTGCCTGGATCTCTTCGATTTTCCCACCGTTTAACGTAGGCCAAATTCTGATAAATGACAACGGTTGTTATTTCAGTAAGTCTGAGCCAAGACAAACTAAGCCGTCTGTTTCAGGCTAGCAAGTTCAAAACCGAAGAAAACCGTACAGAAAAAGAAGAAAGCGAACGATAACCATGAGGTTTTTCCGAACGTGGACGATCATACGTTATGTGAGGTGAACAGTCGGCAAGGGGTAGTTTGGCCAAGATCAATTAATGAAAGGCCTCCAAAAAAAAGACTCTGCCACCAACGAACGAAATTAATGACTTGCGACCGCCAGCCCGCAGTAACTTCGATTCGCCACTCAAATAATTGTGCTGACACACGGACAAATTAAAGGCACTCTCTCCCTGTTTTCTTCTATTTTTTTTACATCCGCTGCGGTTAAATATAGAGGTATAATTGAAGTGCGAATAAGATTCTGGGTGAGAGGGGAGGTGGAGTGGACCAAACCCTCTCATCTGTGGCTGATCGTTCTTCGAAGATTCGTGGCTTCCCTTTCTTTCTCACCCAATCACACTTGCACAAGAGTTTATCCGACCACATCGAATTAGAAATTCGAGGAAATTTGCATTACCGAAAAAAATAATCTTCCCAGCATTGGCCCAGGTGCGGGGAAAAAGCACCTCCTGTCCTTCTTTCCCACATGGGTGATATAAAACAGCTCACATCTTCGTCTTAAGAAATAGCCATGAGTTGATTTATCCCACAGACGCTTCGCATAAAGTCTATCATGTACAAAAGTTTCAATTTCTTTAAGTTAATAAAATAAAAAGGAAAGACGTGTTTCGTTGAAAACTGCTAAGGCGAACAGAAAGTGTCACACAGCTGATAAGAGGACCAGGAAGGGAACTGTAAGAGACTCAGAAGCTACACACTGGGCTTACAATTAGATTACTTGAAAATTCAGAGCGGGCGAGTTTCAGTACGATACGGAGGGTATCATTTGAACACCAAGCTGTGCGTTCGAACTGATAAGAGCGAAAAAGCAACAGAGACACACTGCCGAAATTATTCCTTCTTTTCCCACACCATTAGTGATTTTAACAAAAAAAAAAACGTTACCCTAACATGAGAAACTTCGTTAACATACAATCACTCTATGCCCTCTCCCCCCTCCTTTTCCCTATTCCTCTCCTTCCATGGCTGGTGTCCTAACACCCGCTGCCACACGCCTCTGCGGTGGTTAGCATGTAAATGTTGATATCACAAAATTTTGAGTGACAAATAGCATCATAGCGTAGGTTCAACCGTAGAGTTTACCTTTCAAGACAGTTTTAAGTTGGCATATTGTCTGATGATGTCTAAGACATAAAAAAGCCTTAACATGCTACTGTCAATTCTATTATTAAGACAAAATAAAGACATTAAATTTATGAAAGAGGGGTTTAAAATTTAATCTCAATCTCTCATACAATTAAAGATCATAATAGTATTTTAAGACTGAATTAACATGTTGTTCCGCAGGTTAAAAAGTTGATGCATAAAAGCTAGCTTAGAGAAATGGACCTAATAAATTGTATGAATATTGGGGATTCTGTCGCTAGCAATAAAAGTACGAGGTTTTCACTTGTCTCCGAAACGTCTACTCACCCTAGAAAATGCCGCACTGCGAATAAAAAATATCTACGATGTCAAAATGTAGCATATTCCATTTTTAGATCACCTACGATGCTTCCTAATGGCTTCAGTCACTTCCATATCTTATTAAAAGATGATAATAAAAAGAGAGCCAGTTTTCTAGATCTAAAAGCAAAAACTAAGTTCTTTGGCTTTCCCATCCCCCTAAAGAGAAAGCGTGATGGATTATTATGCATGCATATATGTTATTAAGCGTCGTGCTGCACTGGTCCAAACAGACAATACGAGTCTAGACCACTCGAGTAAGTTTCAGGTGTCTAAAAAATGACAGACCTGCGCAATGGCGCCATAGCATCGTGTCTAATCGAACATCTGTCCCCTTACAAATCAGATGCCTAAGAGAAAAACGTCATAATCTAGAGAAATAAGCAATTCCTTTCAAATAAGATGTGTAACATGAAATTAAGTCGAATTAAGAGCAAGAACTAACGTGGCAAAGTCAACCAAGCCGCCAGTGAGAAACTAGAACTGATTCAGGGAAACAATAAAGCTGTAATGCAAGTAGAAAAAATCATAAAAAATAGCTAATTAAAAACAAGTATTTAGGATTGAAATCCGAAAGAAAATTCTAAAAAAACAAACTGCAGCACTAATTCTACCACTCGAAAAAAAAGTAAAAAAAAACGTGATGACAGACACAACTAGTTCCATGCCTGGTTACAGATTTTAAGTGACTTAAACAGGAATGTTTTGAAAATGCGTGAAAGAGTTTATGGATGAATTTGTCGCTTGAAGAGAAAAGTAGGATAGATAGGTGACTGATAGCTGCTGTCATTATATCTCCAAGGAAATATTTAAACGAGGTTCCCGCAAAACAAGCCTTAGCGTAGAACAAACACACACGACAAACACAAACGTGGATTTGGTGAAATTACTCTCAATCCCAAATGAAATCAACAACCCACGCTCATTTCTACCATAAAAAAATTCATGGAACTGAAGGCTGAATCGTCATTTTTTCATTTAACGTGTTTTTCCTCGCTATTTTTTGTAATCGACGACGTTTACATTCACGCTGACCCATTGGGCTTTGTGGAACAGGTTTAAAATTCTTCTCCTGGTGGGCTAATAAAACCTTTCCTGCATTCACCGCGCAGTTTCGCGACAAAAGACTGCAATCACGAATCCCATTAAAGGAAGCCCTTAAGGAGAAAAGGCTTTGGATTTCCTTACTGTATTATGACCTTTTTGTAATACTTTTCAAAAACACAAAGTTTTGGCCTTTGGCCGACTTTATATGCATTATATAGGGAGCAAGAAAACGATGACGCAATGCGTAGTAAATGAAATGTTTAAAAGTGACTATCACATGAATGGAGACAATTGTACTGGAGACTGTTGTGCTGGAGTACTTGGGAATAGAATGCATAAAATTGATTAAAAACAAGGAAAATCGGCATGCAATTCTTTCTTGATTATACAGAAATTATAGCAGAGAAGAAGTAATATATGACGAGAAGGCTAAACTATATTTAGACGATTGCTAAGTTAAACACAAACATCGACGTATATAATTAAAATTATGGTTTTTGGAAGATAGGTACCTTGAAGAACGCTAAAACACCTTGAAACCATTTATGGCAGTGAACTTCGGATGATAACAGCTGCAGAATGAAGAAAAGTGGAAGGAATGGAAACATTTCGTTGTCAATGAATGATGAAAATCAGATGGTATGAGATCACCCTACGAAAATTTGGAGAAGAAGATTTTTGAAGGAAACTCGGAGATGAATAAGAGCCAAATTTATTGAGCACGTAGGTATTGCGAAAAAGGGCCTCCTGAAAACAATTACTAAAGAAATATTGAGGAAGAAGTACCGAAGAAAAACCGATGATGGATAAATCATGAATAATGAGTGACGTTAATAAAATACTAATCAAGGAATGCAACGGATAATTTGTGTATGTACTGTGTAATGCAAGAGAGGAGCATCGGATACATGACATACTGATGATCGTGATGCCAATAAAACACACTTAATATAAAAATACATGAAAACGGAATGTATTTATATAAAACAAGAGAATTTCACGTTTTAGAGATGACCAGGTGTAGGAATCATTCACGTGAGAACAGCAGCATTTGGATGATGATTTTGGAAGAAAGCATTTAGTTCTTATTAATAAATTACAGGTGAAAGGCTCGTAAAGCAATTATCATCAATAGACGTAATTACTGAAACATAAAAATACGCATAAAATCTTCCAAGATTAATTTTATCTGCAAAACGTGATCACAACAGTTCAGTTGCCTTCAATGACCTAAAGAATGAAGGCTAACTGCTGAAAACGTAAGTGCCATAAAAACCTCAATTGAGGTGAAACCGATTATTATTTGATTTTGAATAATGGGACATAAACACAACATGCAAGACGAGGCAAATTACTTTATGGCAATTCATTAAACGTGACAAGTATTGATTCTTTAACACGATTAATGTCTGTCTGGCCTGTTTTGTGAAAGGTTTGATAAAACAATTTTTTCAACATTCCCAATTCCCTCCCACCCCCACGCCGCTCTCAAACTCAAGCTTAGAGCTCGCAGCGCTATCGGTAGGTATTTTTATACTAGAAACTCGTAACTTACACATTGAGAAAAGCATTCGAAAAGCAGACAAAAAATTCTGCATTCCTTTATATCCATTCACTATACCTAGATAACCCAGCTGTAAACTAAAGCCGTGCAGCGAAGGATACGAAGGCACGCATTGGATTTTTACCATGTATCGTTTACGGTTTACGGTTTCTGGGACTAATAAATTCCGCAGCGTATTTCCAAGCACAGTTACGCTATGTTTAGAATTTGAATGAAAATGCACGGTTATTCCGTGCAATGCTACAGCAAAACGCCTTCTAAAGAAAAGAAAAAAAAACCTTGCTCCAAAAATATGCCTCAACGTACACCCTATTTTCCTCAGGGACAAGTCCCGCATAAAAATAATAACCAGCCGAGATTCCCACATTAACGACGGTCGTACGATATTTTTGAAATTGAGCATTTGAATGGAGACCAAGTTTTACCAGGATATAAATTCATTTCGCACCTTACCAGCGCTACTATAACACCGGTCTGCGTCATTTTTTAGGTCAAGGTTTTTTATGCTATTTTGTAATATTTAGTGCACACTGAATTCAGAAATGTAACTCATTTTGTTCAGTCAGGTCAGGTTTTATTGATATCTCATTTTTTTTATATGTTATTTCAGAAATTTATTAATACCTACAATAGATACTGATTATGGTTTGAAAACAGTCTTACATTTGGATGAAGTCTAAATTATGAGATAATAGATTAACATAATTATTATGCAAGAAAATACATTTTCAAGGACTTTCTTCTGTGTTTTGCTTCTGGAATATATCTCTCTTGAGGCACCAACAATAGCCCGCAAGCATATTCACATCCCAGCGACCCTGGTACCTCTTCTCTATGACTGGAATATCTCTATGAAATCGCTCACCCTGCTCCTCGCTATAATCTCCACAGTTGTCAGGAAAGTAATCTAAATGAGAGCTGAGAAAGTGCATCTTTATTGACATAGGAGCACCAATAGCTCGGAAGCTCTGCAGTTGTTCTTCGACAGCATTTTCATGCTCAGGGCTCCTATAGTTGCCAAGAAAGTTTGTTTTTATGATTGACTTCAACGCTAACCAGGCTCCAATTTAATGGACACCAGTTTTAATATTATTATACTTAGCAGCTCCTTCATGAGCACCACTAAGTCCATGCTCAGATATAAAATATCCTATGGGCAATTTCCACTGGTGAATAAGTCCCCTTACCAAAAACACTCCGGCATACTTACCCAATTTCTTAGTTCTCCCAAGATGTGCCAAATCCTCAAACCCCTCTATTATATCCATTGCAGATGAATATTCTAAATGGAACTTAATCGACATTTCATCGAAGAGAATCACAAATTCATGGCACATAACAGTCATTGTGGCAACCTTAAGTTTTAGCTGCTGAATAAAAAACTTATTTATTCTAGGCATGCATTTTGTGGAGCCCCCGCAATCCAGCGCCAAACTGTTTGTATAGCTGGAAGTTCCATCCTTTCAAGAAGGAATCTGTAGGTAGAAGGTGATTTGAAATTCAAAGAAATAGCCAAATCTTTCTCTTCTTTTCTCCAAGGTTGTCTTTTGCCATGACAAAACTGCATTTGCACAAACAATAGGGCCTCTTTGGTATTGAAGTTTTCTCGCTAAAGAATGTAACTAACCATCAACTCAAACAAAAGCGAACACATCGTTTTCTCCAGAAAGACATGGAAACCACTGACAAAATCCATCACCTTAACCCTCCGGGCGCGCGGGCTACCTGTGTAGCCCAACGCTTATGACTTTGTTGCAGTTTTTAATGCGCAGGTTTTGGTGCGAGATTCAGTACCTTCAAGCTAACCCTTTAGCTGCAACGTCACTCTGCGTTTGCACATGTGAGTGAAATGGTGATTGTGGTATTTACGCACAAATTTTTGTATTCAGCATGCACTAAATATTAAAGATCACCTAAAAAACTCTTGAACTCAGAAAAAAGTTATGAAATACAGACCAGTGTTATTTCTATCAGCGTGATTTTATCGCTAGAAGCTCCATCCATCGCTACCGTGATTCACAACAGTTAAGGTGGCTGGAGGGATAATCGTGGGTCACTGAGTGCATGTTTTCATAATTTTTCAAGAAAAAAAACCCTTGGGCCACATTTCATTTGAGTGCGTCTCTTTATGCGTTTGAATTCACCATGCAGGCAGCAATTAAAATGATAGAATAATAATATTTTTGTATTCCTTAATTAAAGCATGTTGTGACAATGTTTCCACGCAGTATTCGATATTTAGACGAAAAAACAATGAAATATGTTTTTTTTCGAATACTAGACTCGGTGCGACATGTTGGTAATTGCAAACAACAATTATAATAAAATTAAAACTATTATTTCACGATTGTAATAAAATATTTACGTATGCAATCAAAGTTTTACGAAATGTATGCCATGTGCCATAAGGCTGGGTGTTAAAACATCATTCAATCGCCATAAAACCAAATCGGTATGGTACAATATTTTAACTTTTATCTATAGATATCACTGATGAGAACAAGTATGAAAAATTTTCACTCAAATCTGTACACAAACAAACATCGCTCCAACCGCCTTAATTTGGGGCCCGGGGTTGCACGGTGAGAGTGTAAAGCACTTGGAGAAGTTATTGGCGCAAACCCTGCGCGGCAAGGAGGAGAGGTAGAAGTGGAGGCGATGAAGAGAAAGGAGAGAAAGGAAGAGAGGGAGGCGGGGTCGTCACTCGTTGAGGAGATGCTCAAGGACGTGTGAAATTCATTTAGTAAAGAAATGTTGCCTCGACTGAGAATCAAATCCAGAGTACTCAATTTCACTTCCCCCAAAATTCACACCAAAGACGGTGAAATTCGCCATGCAAAATCATTTGACTTGACCAGAATTCGAACCCGGATCTCCCAATAGCCGGTCAGGTGTGTTAGCCAGTTACTCTAGGCGTGGCCAATTACTCTAGTTAACACGCCTGACCGGAAATTTGGAGATCCGGGTCCGAATCCCGGTGAAGTCACATAACCAAATCAGTTCGCGTGACTGCGTACCATAACATTTGTACAATCGCAATTATTGGAAAATCCCCAAAATTTGTTTGTGGTTCGATTCCCTGTCCAGGCCAATTTTTTCTCGAGACAATTTCTACGCATTAAAAAGAACCGTTTCCCTATTCTGTGCTTAAAAGATGGAGGATTTGGGAAATAACTCGCTTGTAACGTAGATAATACCTACATTGGAGATAATCTCGTAATTTTAGATCAAAAATAGACCATTTTCCAAGGAGCCGTGAGGGGATTGATGGGAGTGATGAGGGTAGAATGAAATTCCTTTTATAATTTTTTTTGCAAACGGATGAGAATGTCATACAACTTCCTCGGCGGTCTGTCCCATTACACACGAACCTCTTGCTATCCTTTACGTCACACTTGAGGCATGCGGTAGGTACTGACCAGGGGCAGCTCCGGACCAGAGGTGGGGGCACGATTGGCCCCTCAGGAAAAGGGGGGTTCGTGGGTCTCGTCACGGAAATTCGTAACAATCTATGCGCAAAATGACGCGTTGTAAGTGGTTTGGAAGCAACAGTTTGCCTTTTAAGAAGAGCAATGTTATACTAAATGCATATTTCCCTATTAGATTACCACAAAGTTTCGACTAATTCCAAAATGATTTTGACTTAAATTCGGATTTAGCTGGTGGTTCTAAAACACTGTTTTAGTTTACATAACATTTAACTGGATTTTAAAGTAAAATAACCAAAAATTCAATAACAAAAAGGAAACTAAATAATTTAGGCTTTAAATTTAAGGTGTATGACAAAGAAATACGCCGGGTTTTTGGGAGAGGGCATATTGCCCCAACTGCTGCCCCCCCCCCCCAATCCACCTGCCACCAATCGTACTGACAGCAAGTTAGGCTACCACTATAATTGCCAGTCCTCCAATCAGGACCGGAGTCAAATGGTGAATTCCACTCCCGCTGGCAAAAATGAGGAAATTGCGCGCCCGAGGCACCGATTGGAGGATCAAGGAAGGTGCCAGTAGTGAAAAGGGATTCGGGGAGGTAGGCAGGTGATTAATGGTGGGACGGGCGGCAAAGAGCGCAGGGGTTGTCGGGCGTGTAATGAGAGTCCCAGAGAGAGATAGAGGGAGAGAGAGAGAGGGAGAGAGGAAGAAGTGGTTTGCAGGAATGGAGATGAAAGGAGATTTGAGATTCAAGGAGGAAGGAGACGACGCGATAAGGATTTCTGAGGATGGTGCCGGATCAGTTAGGGGGGATGAGTGTCGTTTTCGTCACCTCAGAATTGGTTTTCGATTGGTATCACAGGTGTTTGAGGATTGGATAGTCAAGGCCAAGAGAACGGGAGAAATTTCGAAAAGAGTCGTAGGTTTAGGGAGGTGAGAACGGATCACGTGAAGAGTAAATCCACAGACACACACAGGAGTTGACTAGTGACTGATCGATTTATATTGAATCGACTACGATGTCAGACTCCACTTGGATGATCGATCGTGTCTACACGTACTTGTTGCGAATCTTGTAATTTTGGGAAGTTGGTAGTTCCATGGCGTCGTCATGCGGAACATCTAACCAAAACAAATACATATCATCATGGTTGTTGACCACAGTTAAATCCATTTACTATGGCTGGTTTTTGAGGGTTTGGTCAAAGTCATATAGAAGCCATTGCCGAAGTTTCCATTTATTTGTAAATCTTCACCAGGGCTAAGTTGGCAAACCACATGTTTGTGCAAAAATAAACAAATGTTCGTTATGCTCATTGCATTAATGTTTATTTAAAAAGACATGCAGTTTTTCTACTTGGTCCTGGTGTATGTTGTTTACAATGTCGGTATGTTCTATGTACTGGGTTACCCCTGATGAAGATTTACAAATAAATCGAAACGTCGCCAATGGCTTCTATATGATTTTGGACCAAACCCTCAAAAAACCAGCCTTAATTAACCAAAACAAATACCTCAAAAATCAGAGGAAGATGTATTCCTGAAAATACGAATAAAAAAGAGACGTAAGATAATTATATATGAATAATACTACATAATTGTAGGTAAGAACATTAAAGTAAGTTGTCTGGATAAATTCCCTTCGAATAGTGGGAAATACATGAAATAAAATGACAAAATTACACCATTGAGGATCACAAGATTTAAAATTTTTTAAAGCTATAATAAAGAAAAGTCTCGTATTAAGTTTATTTCACAACTCGAAATGAATCTGAAAATATTTATGCTAACCTCAAAAACATATTTTTCAACTTGTAATAACCTTTCGTACGACTTGTAACTCGCCGCCTCATAATCCTTCTATATAGGCAAACGTTTTACAGTTATCTCCGACTAAGTTTCTCAACTTGCACTTATAACAACTTGGGAAAGTAAAAATGTCATCTATATATCAATGAAGGGTTATTTAATGAACTAACATCAACTTGAGTAGGCAAACCTTATCCTTATCCGTCAAAATTTAGGCGCTTCCATTTTAAATGTACGATTTTCATCTCGTCCGACTGAACAGCTGGTCGATAATCACCTCCACAACTAGGACGGTGGCTACTCCGTTCAAGTATCGAACTCCGCTACTATCGATGGCGAACTCACATAGGAGTAGGTATGCACATGTCCAAGTCGACCTTCCATGTGGATTCGTGCATGAGTCAACTCCTGTGTGCAATTGCTCCTTAAAGCAGTAGGATCGTTTGATTAGATTTATATGTTGCTCTATCGATCGATCAATCGAAGGAAGAAGACGTCGAGATATCGAACGACCTTGGTCCAAAGAGTGGGTCCAAAGCACGTCCAAAGCAGAGACCAAAAACGGTATCAATGCACCCTTTTGAGGGGCTTTTCGGTGAGGTCGGCCTTATTGAGAAATGGTGTCCGAAACGTTACGGACTAAGAGAAGTGCATTTTGGGAATGGGTTGAAAGTGATAACTGTACATTGGTAGCGATACATGGTGGCAGTGTCCCACGCAAAGAGTTTATAGTTTGCGGGAAACGAGGAGTGAAATATTCCATCCCGAATTTTAGAATATCTTGTGAAAATACTAGGAAATTAAATTTTACTGGCAAATAAAAGGTTATTAGGTCACGTAAGAAGATAATAACAGTTCCTAAACTTAATAATGGCAGATTAATTAACATATACATTCAAATTTGCCCACACTATTTCTCACGAAGTTCACAATCATAGCCATAGCGGACGACATGATTAATTAGTACGACTGGTACGGTCGGTTAGTAAGCCATTTCTCTTGCTATCCCTTAACAGCCCTCACGTGGTCATGAATTTGGTCAAAATGTTAAAATTGTGACGTCGCTTCCAGAATTTTGGGAAAATTAACTACGGCTGGTACGTCTTAACGTGGATTGGAACACGACCTTAGCCAGTTCCTTTGCTAGGACGAAAAGTCTGAAATCATTACCGTGCGCACAGTAATTTTTGGCGAAATTTATGTGTTCGGATGTGGTTCGTCAATTGACTTTTTGATGGCGAATTTCCCCTCCTTTATGTGTATATACATGCACCCGTGCGTCTGCTGCGTACTACATCATTTTTGGAATCAAAATGTCAGAAATTAGTCGTTCTAATTCTAAAGCAGTGATTCTCAACCAGTGTGCCGCGACACACTGGTGTGCGGTGCGGTGTTGTTATACTTTATTTTTTATAAGTCTATTAACTTTTTTTGTTCACTGATGTGCCGTCTGCATTTCCAAACACCTCAAGTGTGCCTCAGTGTCAAAAAGGTTGACAACCACTGTTCTGAAGCAACAATGCCGAGCGTATACCATTCACAATTGGAACACCCTGAAAACGGGGCCAAATTCTACTTCTCTCATTTAAGTGTACTGTTTCATGGGCAGAATAAATTCGACAGTCGACTCAACAACTATTGAGGAGTCGCGCAGCGCTCTCTGCACACATGGTGACTAATAAAACATTCGAAGGACGCGGGGCGTAATAAAGAGGGCCACAAGGGGGGGCGGGAAGGGCGGGATGGGGGGGGGGAGAGAGGTTGCCAGACCACGAAAGGGTGTCGCCCCGGAAACGGGCGAAGGCAGGCGGGCAGGTGCGTGAATGTATTGCAGAGGAAATGAAAGGAAAAGGAAGGGGAGGAGAAAGGTGGGGGGAATTGAGAGGGGAAAGGGAGTGGGGGACTCATTAAATGGTCGAAGTGCGAGTGGGAATGCAGAACTGTCCACGCAGGATGGAAGCGTATTTTTCACTTCGGCCAAAGCAAGGCGATAAGACCGTGTTCAATGTCATGTCTCGGCGTATCTGTATGAACTATACCCTTTTGATGATGTTGATACCCAGGTGAAGTAAAAATTATTTCCACGTTGAAATCTTTTAAGACAAAGGCTTATAGTTTATTTCTTACCGCCTCATTATAAATCATTGGTAATGTGAACAAAAATTTATATTTCTTATATTTATTTGATTGCTTGTGATCATTTTTATGTAATTTCAAGCTGTTCCAATAACTAACTCTGACAATTCGTACTGGTTTATGTGATTTACCGCAATGTAACTGATGGGCTGTAATGCTATTTATTGTTACAATGATGGAACTTAACTTTGGAATACTGTGCCTAATATGTTTATCTTTTTTGAACTTTGTATAATGAAACACTTTTTTTGTATTGATCTATCGCTCACGACGAATAAGTGTGTTTGATTTAATTATTCTATTTCGTAATGTCAATTGTTTTTGTTCTTAGAGCACATATGTCCCAGAGTAATAAATACCTTTTTCTTCTTCTTTTTTTCCCCCAACTCATGACGGTTGACCTTGAATGCGCTGGTGGAACTCAAGTCTATCTCCGACTTCCGTGAGGTTCACTTCAGTCTCGTATTTTTATTTTTTATTTATTTCCACATTCCCGAAAACACCTCATCTAAAGATATATATTCCTCTCTTGCAATGCGATGCATCGACATATGGTTCACGGGTCCTCCGCGCAGTGCACCACCCTTCCTCTCGGTATGCAAGCTTGCGCTTATGATCGAGGGTATGGAAGGGCTGCGGGAATAGGTACGAAAGAAGGATAGGTGAGAAGGGTATGGGAATGGGCAGCTTCCGACCCCAGAGACATAAATAGGCTAAGGGGCAAAAGACGGAACGCGAAACAAGCATTTCTTCTAGAGTGTTTGCTACATCAACTCCTATTAATAAGGAAACGACGCACAGTGGGCTATTTCCGAAAGAAGAGGGAAAAAAATGTTTTTTCGGAATCCATGAAAAAGTAAAAAAACATGAATACATCCATTTATAATAAACTATAGCATGGTTTGTCATAGATAGAAGGACAAAAATCGCCTTAACTGAGATTTGCCGACACCGCAAAGTTCAGCGATTGACGAGGGGCGAGCGGGTCGATTTAGTCTTGCAGTGAAGAGGCAATAAAACGGTTGAGCTGTTGACATCTTAAACGCAGAATTTGAGAATTTGAGCACGGATCACATTCTACTAGGTATATACTAATATCATATGAAGATTTAGTATTTTATAATAATTTAGTTAATGGGTTTCGAGGCATGGAAAACATATATGCAAATCTGAGATTTTTCCCTTAGATGATTTAAGTTATACTCCCAATAATGTACTTTCCGTGAAATGCTGGTAATGGCAATGCCCGTAATGCATGCCCTAGCTTTTATTCTTTCGAGTAAACTAATAATTATTTGCGTCTACGTGCGTCTGTGGAAAATATTAATTTTTTCAGAGACGGCGTCGAACCTAAGCATGCCAATATTGTCACGAGTGGCTTACGACTTCTGCAAGAGGACGAGCTGAGCAATAGGTCTGGTACTATTGGATTTGGAATTTTTAAAAAATATCCTTAAACAAGGTACATACTTGTTACAGTGAGTGATAAAAATTTAATTTAACCCATTATATTCACGCTATTTAAGCTAAGAAAATCGTCACCACAATCAAAGATTTTTCCCAAGCATCATTCATACTATCGCTACTACTAGCGACTACTTACGTCGCGACGTAGTCGCTACCGGTCTTCCAGGGCCAGGTCCACCCGAGGTGATGCATCGACAGTCCTTTTTTAAGCATCATTTGTCTCACTCACATCGATTATCGAGAGAAACGGACCTCAATTCATCGCCTACACTGTTCTAGCCACACGGGAAAAAGCATACTCCAGTCTCGATAGTAAGGTACTATATATAGAGTGTGGCACTATATGGGGCGGAAACTTGGGCAGTTAAGAAGGAAGATGAAAAAAGACTGGAAGCCTTGGGAGATGTGGATACGGAGTTAAGATGGAAAAAGTGAGTTGAAAGGATAAAGTGAGAAACGAGGAGGTACTGAGGAGAGTGGGCGAGGGAAGGACTCTGATGAAAACGATTAGAAGAAGAAAGAGTAATTGGATTGGACATTCCCTGCGAAGACATTGTCTGCTGTCAACGGGTATAGAAGGAATGGTGGAAGGAAAGCGGTGAAGGGGAAGGAAAAGAAAGCAAATACTAGACAACATCAAAATAGGCGGAAGGTACGCGGATACAAAACGCAGGCTGAGAAAAGAGTGGAGTGGAGTAGGAGCCCATGAGAAAACCTGCCATCTGGAGCAGAAAAACATAAATGAAATGGAATGTCTCGATAGAAAAACTCGGGAATTACGGCGTCGCCGTTGAATAATGACCACATGACAGTACGTACTGATTTTCAGCACCACTGCCTCGCATGAGGACGAGTTCATCCAGTCATGAGATTGGTTTTTTTTCCATGTCTCCAATCACAAATTTTGAAGCAAGTATTTCGTTTGGTAAAACCCTCAAGGATATCAAAATAAAAATATATCCAAGATACGTATTCCTCCTTAAAAAACTAAAGAATTTCCCTCTTTGCTTGACAGCGGAGAATTTGGACATTCGTGAGTACTTAGTATTTATTCACCTTATTTTCACCAAGTATTAATCCGGAAAAACATGATTGTACATTTAAATTAAAGATCCAAATTTTCAATGAAAACAAATGAATTTTAACTCATTTACACGAATTTCGGTCACCTACATGGCCATCGACAGGGAGAGTTAAACTCTCGTCAATTTTTTCGTATTTATCATTAAAACTTTATGTATGCGTCATATTATAATGCTGTGAATAAAATATATGCAGGAAAATTTGCCAGCATTGAAAATGGTAGTGTAATAGAAGAATAAAGAGAATCACCTATGGAAATGTACCACAATGAGTAGGGTAGAAAAGGTGCTTGACACGGTTAAACCATAAAATGGCTTGCATGTCCATTTCATCCATATTATGACTACTTATAGAAAAATGTGTTCTTTATTTGGTATGGAAAGCAAAATCTTACCTTCCCTCATATTTTTTTCGCAAATTGAACTTGATATTACATGGTGTTAAATACGAGAACGGGTGAAAAATGTGGTCAAATTGTATTTTCTATCTATTATAAATTCAATTTCCACAAAAAAACTGTTTAAAAGAAGCGGGTTCTCCCAATAAATTGAATGAGGAGAATGAAATTAATGCAACAATCCATATTGGTTTTTGAGTTATAAGAAAATAACTAAAAGAGCTGAAGTCAAAATTCGCTGTTTCAACAGGCATTGCACTGCAGTCGGCTCCAATGGTCGGAAAAGTATCCATTAAATAATTACTCGTCGGATAATATTTTTATTTCTTCTAAAATTTTGATTCCATATGGTTTGTCAGCAAGTTAAAGCTGTATTTCTTAAACACTACAAACGAAAAGATGAAATAAAACCTTTTCTTGACACACACAATCGCAGTGGAATCTCCTTTATGAAATATTGGCAAGGTAGGATAAACAAAAACAGTGGACACACGTCGAGTTTTGAGAGCCTCTTAAAATCAATGACGATAGGTAAGACGCATGGAAATAATTACAGGGAAAGGAAAAGGATACAAAAACATTATGCTAATTATGAGGAATGTTCAGTTAAGGCATCGTGAACGCGGAAAGCTGAGAGGAGAGTGGATTGGAGAGCTGCAGATAAACCAATCTTCGAATCGATGGCTGTGCATTCTTTTCGTTATTTTCTGCTACGAATCCAATTTTATTTAATCCAATTCAAAAATGTTCGGAATTATTGTATCCCACAGCAAAACTCTCACGAGTGCGGTCGGCACTGTTCCGAACTACATTCACTCCATCCAATTGTATGCCCGTCCATTGTCGCTCGGAAAAAAAACTCATCAAGCTTTTTCACGCCAAATTTATTCCGGCTGTGTTATTCTCCGATGTAGCATATCTCCAAGACTCGATCTCCATGTTTCGAGACCAAGATGGAATACTTGAGGTAAGTTATGAGGAGCGTTCTAATGAGGAATTACGAAGGAATTTAGCGGTTGGTTGAAATACCAATGTATGCTTGAAATGCCGATATAATGTTTTAAATAATCTCCGCTAGGTACAGTGATTTGGAGTAGATACATTTAAAATAAATTTATAAAACATTTAAACTATAGATCACTGAGAGAATACTGACAAAAATTATCCCGAAACTAATTTTTTCAAAGCTTTTACTTGTAAGTCATGGAGTATTAATAAAGTATTTAAAAATTGATATTCTAACATCAACTACGTGTATCTACGAAATAATGCAATTTTCAAATTAACGATGATCATATTCATGGCCAGAATATCGAATTTAATTATTTATAAGGCCTTTTCTTTCATTTGGTTCAAAGTACCAAAATAGTATCCAGTGTGAGTGGAGCGCTGAAGACGAAGCAGTCTTCTGATTAATGATTTCAGATGTTTTCAATAGCGTTTCCTTTAATATATTAATGCGCGCATGAGAAATAATGGTATCTCAAAGGAAAACAGAGATAAAATATGGGGACTGGCCGATCTATACTCAAACCGCTCTATTGTTTAACTATACATTGTTCCTCGCAAAAATTCATCAAGGTTTTTCACGACAAATTAAGTTCCGGCCTCATTATCCACCAATACAGCATGTCTCCAAGACTTATGCCCAAGATGGAGTTTTAAGGTAAATTATGAGGAGCGTTCAAATGTGGAATTAAAATTGAGTATAGCGGTCGACTATATATAGAACTGATTGCACGAGTGGAGCTCTGAATAAAAACCAGTCAGACCATTGTAAGTTTCCACCAAATGGAACGTTTTCAACACTGTTTCCTCGGATTCAACTACGCTCGCATGA
This sequence comes from Pyrrhosoma nymphula, assembly GCA_963573305.1. NCBI lineage: Eukaryota > Metazoa > Arthropoda > Insecta > Odonata > Coenagrionidae > Pyrrhosoma > Pyrrhosoma nymphula. The sequence continues at coordinate 40,028,775 of OY754336.1, read as the reverse complement.
GAAATGATTACATCCCACAACAAAGCAGAGACAAAATGCGGGCACTGATTGAACTAAATTCGCTCCGCCATGTTGTTTATCCGTCCATTGTTGCACGGAAAAACTAATCAAGCTTTTTCACGGCAGATTTATTCCGGCTGCATTTACACTCCAGCGTAGCATATCTCCAGAACTCAAAATGAACTTGATTTTTTTTTTCAATTGGCACTCGATAGGCACCTACCCACCACCAATTCACTCGACTCAGCTCTTTAATGACGAACCAATCCTGGACGTGACGTTCGGCTCGAACGGAGAAAGTTGAAATTACTCCGTCGCATTCTCCTCCCGTCACGGTATTCAGCACTGCGCCGGTAATTGGTACACTATATCGGAGGTGGGAAAGATTAATTCCTTCCTCCTCGGCGTCCTTGACCAGACACGGAGAAGGCTTAAAAGGCCGGCACCCAGTGATCGACGCGTCGGAAATCACCAACCGTGATCCAACCGTGGACGAAAGTTGGACCGAATCCATCCCCGCGAGGTCATATTTTTACTCCAAGCCACCATCCACTTTAAAGCTAGTCTGGGCGATAAATCGGTTCACCTAGAATTTGATAAATTTGACGTCATTTTAAAGAAAATACTCCCATCTTTTAAATTATATCAAAATATTAACTCATCGCCCAACTACTTTTAAAGCAATTAGCCTAAACATATAACTTCTTTTGCATGGGATAGATTACGGCTGTGCGCTTCAGAGGGAGATATTGAAAAAATTGGGAACTTCTTACACCTAGATTTCGTCAAAAACAAACGGTGTGTAATTTCTATGTTTTCACAACTATTTATTTAAATTAATCAATTACTCACCGCAGTACTTTTTACAGAAATGCAAAAAAAACTTATGTTGTGAAGGTGTTTTCACCGTACGGCGTGAAAAAATGAGTCAGGTTAGAGACTTATGTGGTTATATTCATTTAATTACTGAGAATTTTTGTCATATTTAACTATATTTCTGCACCACTTATATTACAATAATTACTTAATACTTATTACAGACGCTTAAATTAAAAAAATAAAATTCGAATATGGCCTCTATTATGACTAGGGAACTATCTCGCTCAAACTATCTTAAAACGAGTAACGTCTTATGAATTGGTTCGGGGAATGGGGGGGTGCATATGGCTGTCTACCATACCATAGGGTGAAGTAGAGAAAATATTAGAAGAGAATGCGAAAGGCGAAGAGAAAGAGAAGAAAGAAGAGATTTGACGCACGAAAAGTATAAGTTTTTTCATAGAAAACGATGAATATGTGGAAACACGATCGGATTCGCAATCATAATATCGGAATACCTAATAATATCGATATGATATTCATATATGCAAAAAAACATATCTCATATCACGATAGAGACTGGACCTTATTTTGCTATGAAGAACCAAACGGAAAAAAATATTCAAATATTCGTGATCGGCACATTGAATTCTTAAGGTAATCGATACGCTTGATATCGATTGTCGAATTTACACACAATTGTTGAGCAAATCATTATTCCCTTGTATGCCTTCTGTTTTTATCCCGTTTTAGTTGACCTATATATTTATTTGTTCCTCGGTATTCTTCGTGGAAATAACCTTTCTACCATGCTCCTTAAGAATTCCTAGTGTCTCATCACGCAGTTTATCCATCTGGATATAAAATCCGAAGATTCTTTCGAAATTGAGTGGAATTTGTAAAAAATGAAGAAATAATACATGCAATTTTTTTCCACCTGAAGATGATGTATCAACATTGAAACCCGGGTCGGAAGTAATTATTAAAAAGGAAAATTGCACTTTTGCTATTTCTTCATTATTCTTCTGGACCTTGCCTTCCTGATAGTAATCCATAAGATTCTCTCCTCATCTTTTCTGCCGTACACTTCCTCGTTTTTTATTCTATTCCTGGTGCTGTAATTCTGTGAACGCTCAGATGTTGTTTGTCAAGGACCTCAAGCCACAACGCTCAATTACTTTATCAGTGCGCATTTGAAATGCCTACTCAAATGCATACTTTGAATGTTGTGTCCCATTTATAAATGTATGGATACTTTTTCTTGTTTGTTGCTCATTGTTATGTTGTTGGAACTAAGTGTTACCTCTTATTTCCTAATCTCGCCCAATAAAGAACTTTTATTATTATTATATTATTTCGTCACCATTTATTTGAACTGTATTTCGTTTTCATTTATTTGAAGTATACTGTGTTTTAATTTCTGTTCCAAAGGAGTGCTACTCCTAGAACAATAAATATTATTACTACTATTATTCTATCCAGCCAATTTGATATCAAAAAGAGCTTGAAAAGCTGTTATTTGGACCATTTTAACAGGTAAAATATACCTAAAAACTCTTATATTAGAATCCAAAATTTGTAAACAACTCGACCCGAGACTTAGTATTTCTCCATTTTTATGCAAAATGCTGAAGATAAATTTATCACGATAGAAAGAGGTGACTCTAGATAGGAAGGTTCTGTCCAAAATCCCACCAGCCATTCAAGACTGATTTTTAATTCATGATTGGCTGGTGGGATCAATGAATGAAACCAAAATATGAATGAATGTATTTGGAAGACAAGCAGTTTCAAACTTGCTGTGTCCGTGGTAGAAATTCTCCCATCCCCCAAATAACTCAAATCAGAATATCGAATGATAAAAAAACAGAGAATCGGAGCGCTTGAGACCGCTAGACTTGAATTTCGAGTGAGACAACACGCGTAACCTTTTATTGTTTTCCTCGCTTGATCGCGCCATTTAGATTGTCACACCACAAAATGATATGGGCGACATTCCAGGAATTCCAATTCTAATTCCTGCTATTTATGGAATAACGGGTCCTCTCTTTGATATATGCAAGAAAATCCTACCTTTATACGTGTTTTTTTTTCGTAAAATGAACTTGAAATTGTGTAGTCTTTAATGAGAGAATGGCTGAAAATAGTGTTTTAATATAAAATATAAATGCCATTTCGTCTAAAACTATTTACAAGCTGAAGAAAATATTCTCAGAGATTTCAATGGAAATGAAATTAAGTTCTATTGCACGAAGATTATGCACGGTTGCTGTCCGAGTGACCACTGGAATTATAGGTGTAGAAAATCTTAGTGGCACTCGCTTGTGAAGAGCATGACATCAATTGAGAAGAAAGCATGTAAGAGAGGTGAGACAAAGGGACCAAGGATCCCTCTAGAGGTCCACAAAAAAGCCCTATGGTACCTTATCAACACTTGTCTAACACCCACTGGCATCTGACTCCCCACAGTGGAGTACCACCAAGTTTCACTTTGACTTTACAGGGGATCCTGGGAAACTTCTATACAGCAACAAGGAGAATGCATTTGAGAATAAATGTGTCGAAGACCAAAGTAGACGTTTTTGATAGGTAGAATGATAAGAATAATTTTATAATGAGGATAAATGATGAAGCAATTAAAAAAGTAGACATCTTGGCCGAATGTTTGCGAAATGTGGAGGTATCGATGAAGAGATCACAAGGCATGCGAATTCCAGTAGGAAAGTCGTAGGTAGTATCTATAGCATATACAGGAATGAGTGTTTGTCTATGGAAGCAAAAATCGCATTACATAAAATAATAGTGTTCTCCTCCCGACGTTATTATAATACAGCGAAACCTGTGTATGTCAGGATAAGCATAAGAGTTGGCTAAATGCAGTGGGAATGGGTACCTGAGAATTGTTTGTGGGAAAAGTAGGATGGATGTGGCTAGTGGGATAAATAAATAATCAATAAATATTTATTATCTCTAGGTACAATACCCCTAAGAGCACCAATATTATAATTACAATTGTGGTGAGCTTAAACAACGAACATAGTGTAAAACATAAACAATGAGTACAAACATATTTGAAAATGATAATACAAAAATTATTATGCATATTCATATCACAAAATAACGAAAAAACTAACAATAAAAGACATTTTAATGAAGATTGCACAATAACAAAGTAGGAAGCAGATGGTGATAAAGATATAACAATGCGAATTTGAGATTTATGTCTATATGTGAAAGGTAAGAATAAAGTTTCGTTTTGAATGACTGCCTCTTTTTACTGTTCTTTAGGTCTATGGGGAGAAAATTCCATAATTTAGTGGATTTGACTAGGAAAGAATTGTGGTATTTTGTGGTTCTATGGGCAGGGCAATATAAATCAGATGCTTCGCTCCTTGTATTCATATTACGTGTAGTAACGTAGTAGTAGTAAAGGATAGGGCTAGGTGATGAATGAACGTGGGTTAAATGTTCCAGTAATAGACATATATGAATGGAGTGTGCTCCGTTGGTTTGTCCATGTTGAGAGAATAGGAGAGAGTCGAATAACGAAACAGATTTATGATAGCAGAGTGATTGTAGTGAGAGAAAGAGGTAGTGGGAGAAAGCCATGGGATAATTTACAACTTAGCAAAATACTGTATAAAATAACCTGTATTGTAGAAAAAATAATATTTCAAATGAATATGATCAAGTTTGTATAGCTATAGCTGCAGTATTACACAAAAAAATAGAAAAAATCTCGAGGATCCTAAATGACCACGTAGACGCCTAGCGTACCATATAAGGTACACCAAATTGTTTTCACACACAATTACCACAAAAATAGCATAAGAGTCTTAGTGATCAACATACGGGTAAAAATATATGTTTACTTTGAATGAGATGAATGATATATGCAAAAAATCTGTTATCAAAGAAGAAATGGAGCAATAACCTCGAGGACAACGCCATAATTCCCTAATTCAGCTTGTAGTCTATCACACTCCTTCCTCCAACCATGCACAGTGACAACTGAATCTAACAGAAATAAACCAGGCAAACTACTTTGTATTGAGGAAGGGCTCATCGTCCTAGCGACGGAATTTCGAGGCAAATGTAACAATGTAAGCACATATTAGTGCCGCCGAAGCTTCACCCTTCATTACGTACCATATATGGTACGCTAGGCGTTAACGGGTTAATGAGGTGGAAGAGAGTATAAATAGGATTATTAGGAATCTATAAGAATAAGAGAGCGAGTATGAAGCATAGTGTGAGTGTAAGAGAAGTGAAAGTGATTTATAAGGATAGGGCATTATGGATGAAATTACTAAAAGGGAGTTCGTTTTCTAGGGCTAAAGGCAATAATTACTTGCCTACCCCGAAAGGGGTAGGCGAAATTACTCCGGAAGTAATGGCGTGATGGGTATGAATTTATGCATGCATAAAATTAAGGCACTAATCCACATTTTTCAGTTATAAGCAACATTCAGCAATACGATAAAAGTCAAAATGTGGCGATTCAATAGAAATGAGGTAGCACTCGGCTCCAACGGTTGGAAAACAAAGTAATTACAATTATAATGGGCGGCTATCATGCATATTTTTCACCTTCATTTTTTCTCTTGTAGTACTGCTACTTTTGTTTAATGTGATTCGATGGCTGAGGTCATTTCGCACTTACTGTCTGCCACGTGCAGACAGCGACAACAGCACTCACACGAATCGGAGGATCACCACCATGCTTAACTTCGGTGTCTGATCGGGAAACGGTGTTTCCATCGTGGCAGGCCGTTGCCCAATTTTTTTCCTTTGTCTAATGCATGTCATCAGCAAAATTAATATTTTTCAAAAGTAAAGAAAAAAGCGGAATTTAGACAATTGTCGGGAACTTTAACTTACGTAATCGCGGTAAAACCTCCTTGAGTGCCTGATCTAAGTCATTAAACTGCCAAATGTCAAATCTTCAATTTAGCGACCTTGGTTAGAAACTAAGCAACCATTGCAACCAACTAAAATGAAAAAATCAATGAAATGTAGAACTAGCCGCGCAGTGAATTTAACGGAGTCACCCGCTAGTGATCACACAATTGTTCGGAATAAGCTAAACTTTGATGTAATTTGTTTCCATGTAGGTTTAATAATTAATTTATTAATCGAAACGCAACTCGAGTCTGCATAATTTATCCGCAAAGAGTAACATTCGATTTGATTAACAGAATCGCGGTGGAATCTTGTTAAAGCGAAACCAACTAGTAAATTGGTAGAACGCCAATTGTGAATGGAAGTGTCAGGCAGAGAAGCAATTTCGAACCCGCAGAGGCAACGGCAGCATCAGTCCCACCCCCCAAATATCTCGATTCAGAGCATCAGAGGATACAAAAAAAAAACAGAATCGGAAAGCGCACGAGAGCGCCAGACTGGAATTTCGAGTGAGAAAACACGCGTAGTACAGACCTTGTTTTTCCTCGCCTTATCGCGCCATTAAGCGGCGGATGGCTTGGCGCCGCCGTTCTCACTGATCGACGAATATTTATGTCCCTCAACCGTCTCGAAATCCCCTGCGACATTCATACCATCCCCCGCCCCCCGGCCTAACACTATTTGGAACAGCTTTCTGCAAATATTTATCGACTACCCTCGACGACGAGGAAAAACAAAAAAAAATATATTGAGGAAAAAAACGGCCCGAATCCGATGAACGATCATCTGCATTATCCGGAATAAGTGGATGAGATCACAAGACAAGCAGGGGGAGATACGGCGTGAACCATTTCCACAAGTCGCCTGATGGTACATTCATTTGAATTGGTGCGGCGTGATACGATTGGTGGGAAATTTGGGAGGACAGCAGTCAAGCTCGAGTCTCGTAACGTACCAAACTAGCATATGGGAGCATTCGGGGTCAATACTTAAAATTAGGAGCGAATTGATTATGACGGATACAAAAAATGGCAGATTGCGAATGTGTGATCTGCTATGCATCGAAGTAGGATGTTTTAGCATGGGGACTAGGAACTCGTGGGGTTCTCAGTGGTGAGGCATCGAGTTATAGATTAAATGAAGAGAGTGTAGGTGATATATCTTTAAATTATGGACATTAAGAACTCCCACCAAGTTATGCCTGAAACTCTCTCCTAAGTTATTTAAATTGATTAGAAATAGTACTTTTTGTGAACTGAGAGGAATGTCACACACATGAGTGAACTAATAATTATTTCGTTATAAAGTTGGACTCGTGCGCTGACTTTCAGTGCTGAAATGAAGATTGATTTACTTCTCACATCAAAATGACCACAGTAGCAGGTTTTCCCACAAAATGAAATATGTAACCCACATATACAGGCATCAACCTCAGGAATTAATAATTAATTCTGAAAAGTGAATAAAATTTTGAAAACAGTCAAGTTATCCAAAACGGCAACTCAATGGTGTGACTTCACCATACGGTTTCCCTTCAGTCATTGTATTACAACTACAAGTATCTAATCATACTACTGTCTTCCACTGTTCACTGTCTTCCAATAAGTAAATAGAAACAATTGCTTCGGCTAATTTGGCCAACCAGGTGAAATTCACTAGGAAGTACGTCGTATTACTGGCAGCGAAACCAATCCGTGACGTCATCCACCGGGTTTCCGATTTCTTGTAGTTTTGAAACCGACAAGCTCGCAAAAATTTCACCTAGAAATATTGTTACAAGACGACTTTGTTTGTTCCTGTGTATATAAGAATACGAACTTTGCCAAAACGTAGTTGTCTTAAAGTTGACCTACTTACTTCAAGAGACGGTGACTCTCCGGCTCATTAGACCTGGGCCTAGATTCAAGATACGGATAATCACCCGTTTCATATCGTGTATTCTTATTAATCATTTAATCAATTAAAATATATTTTTAAAATATTTTACACTGATACAAATTAAAAAAAATATGTTGAGCAATGTCAATTTTTAGATGAAAAATTTCTCAGTTATTGCATACATAATATTTGAGACATTAAATATTACTATAAAAAAGGGAAATTTTTGGTAAAAAATACCTAATAAAGGGAAGGTTATAACTCAAACCAATACAATGGGTAAATTATTCACGCTCCCCATTGACCAGTCATTAAAAACAAGCATTATCTAATATAATAACCACCGATGTGTTTTTATATATATATGTCAGTAACTTTCACACAAGAAATACATGTGAAGCTGAATCTTCATTTGGCTGCAGACCTTTTTTTATTTGAAAAATTAAATTAGAAATACAGGTATTCTGTTTTTGGTAAAGGTACCAAAATAGAAAGAAAATAAAATCAAATTTCTTTTTCCTTCTTTCGAATTTTGTATTACGGTCGAAATTCTAAAAATTTTGATAAAATTTAACGATTTTTCGCAATATTTTAGCGTTTTTGAGGTCCCCATAACGACCGTACACATAGTTGAAGTCGAGATTCTGTGCACATCCATTAACTCAATGATTCTTTGCACTAAATATGAATGCATAAGATTTTGTTATTTCTCGGCGAATTTAATATATAAATTGTTCTCGGGTTTCCTTCCGAGCATGGATTGTGGCTGCTGCCAACGTTTCGACGGAATGGAATACTCCTCCATCGTCTTCAGAGTAATGATTTGCAGGACTTTCTGTCAACGCTTACATACCCGTCAAATTGGGGGAGGGGCATTGTTGTCACCTTTTTTCTGTTATTTTTCGAGTTAGCGGTTTCCATTCACTACTTAGGTTGTACCCCGAGTCCCGATTTAAGCTTCCGTCTTAAACCCGCAACGTTGGCAGCAGCCAAAATCCTTACTCGGATGGAAACCCGGGAACAATTTATACATAAGATAAGAATGGTTTATTACAATGTATAATTGTTGATTCTTTTCCTTCCCGTTGATATTCAACGGGTACCTTCTCTAGTCTATCATAATTTACCACTGCATTACAAAAGATAATTTTAACGGAGTCACAGACGGAACTGGAAGTCTCTGTAGATGCAATGTAACCTACCTGGAAGACTTTTCACGTCGAAGCAATATAATCACGATTCATTGTTACACAGAATAAGGGAATCACTTTTATCGTCAATCGGCAAAGAAGAAGAGAGGTTTGCTCCATGGACGAGAAAGAACTTTCCATTCAACAAGTCCTTTCCTCCTCGGAGCTCACAGGTACTTGTTATTTCGGAATTTTATGACAGCAAAGTCATTGAAGAAATGAGATGCAGTATTCTCTTTATTGTTCGACATCTCATTATTTCAATACTCCCTCCGTATAATATTAGACGTTTTTGGCCTCGTGGAAGAGTACGGGAATACTATTGTTTTCTTATACGTGTATAACGTCAAAGGCGTGGCACACATAAAAATAGAAATGCACAAAAAAATAAACTCACAGTGTTTTACTTTTTAAATGTTCGATAGTATGACCAGGTTCGTAGATACTGGAGAAGGAAAGGAGGGAAAGAATGATATTGGAAGAAAATCCAGTCCTGACGAAGATGGCCGGACCATCGAAAATGTATTGAGCCAAACCGTGTGATTCTTTTATGAGTTTTTCTATTTTTGTGTGCGTCATATCAACACATACATGTAATGAATATTTATATAGTTCTTAAGTTTTGAAGATTTTTCTCCCACTATTTTAGATGTTGTAATAATTGAATTATCAATTTTAATAAGTTAAAATATCAATTAAAAAGGTATAAAATAACATTTTACACTTGGCAAAAAAACAATTATTAAAAGGGAAGATTTTTCCAAAACGAAGCGTTTAATTCAAATTGATACTATTTATTCTTTAACGTTTCATATACTTGGATTTGCTCGTTAAAGTTCATAGCCCAGTTCCTTGTAAAAGATTCCTAATTCATCAAGAGGCACAGGCGGAAGTAGGAATTCTCCGTATTCGGTAACTATGTACTTATCCGAAGCCTTTTCTCGCCGAAGTAAAGTAATCACGAGTCATTGCAAACACGGAAGGAGGAAATAACTTTTTTGCCGATCGGAGGAGAAGATGAAAGATTCGTTCCGGATACGAAAAAAGGACTTTCGTCTCGAAAAGTCCCTTCCTTCTCCTCCACGTGAGAGATGGAGAGAGAGAGAGAGAAGAGAGTGAGTAGTTGGTAACCAAGGGGAACTAAACGTTTTCAGAGAAGAGAGGGTCGGAGTTCTCTATTGAATGTTTCCCTCCGCTGAACTTTTCAACCTGTTACACGCCGATGTAATGAAGTTGGATCTGCTAAGGGGAGTGGGTGGTTGGAGGGAAAAGCATTGGGAAGAAGGGATAGGAGGAGGGGTTTTCAATGACAGGGTCGGAAAAGGAGAGAGTTGGGAAAGAAGTAGAAAAAGCTTTAAGGTAAATCAGCATTCCAATAATCCCCGATTCTAGTTCTCGAAAAAATTCCTGGCGCTGCGCAATAGTCGATTTTGGGACATGGGCTACGGAACATTGAAAATCCTACTATACGGGAGAGGAAGTTTGTTCAATGCGTAGTATCATAGAGGAAACATTTTTTAGTGCTGCTAACGCAAGTACGTCGAGAATTGGAATGATTTAGAACTACCTACCGTCTCATTTTGACACCTCACACAACGAGGTCTCAAGAAAGGGTGCCTGGTAAAGCCATAGCGATGGGTGATTTTAACCCTTTGACTTGCGTGTGTGCCTCGTGCTTTTATCACGAAGTAGTTAGCTATTCTTCCCCTCCGTCCTCCACCTCCACCATTTCTAACTCCCCTCCCAGCCCAGGTCTGCGCCAGGAAATTTTGCGTGAGTTATACCTACTGTATTTACCGGGTTATGGGACGCACTGTGATTATTCATCAAATATTTTAAGAGACAAAAATATTAACCCGTTGTTTCATGTTTCATGATTCACTCACCAATGTTAACGATTTATAGGAAGAAAATGGGAGAACTTCCAAAATTACTAAATCCATCAAAGTTATCCGTTGTAGAACACCATTTTAAAAAACAATGACGGAGACCTAGCCTATAGCTCGCTACCACAACCCAGTCTGCGGTAAAAGTGCAGAGATGGCCACCTTTGACGGAGACACAAAATCGGATACAGGAAAATATTGCTTTGCCCTCTGGCCCATAAGACGCAGGGAATAAGACGATTTTAGAACGCCTTTTAGAAATTAAAAAAGTACCTCACGCCTCAAGCTACTGCATATAGGTGTATTAAATATTTATTTAATCTTAACAATCAATTTTAGGGGGTTTCATGTAACTCAGTACATTTGATTTATTGGAATTATTCCTTCGGTAAAATTATTATTTTTTAAGTAGTACTCTATAGAATTTATTTGGATTATGATTTTAAGTAATGCTAAGTGAAAATGAGAATTTTATACAGCTTCAGTATTTCAGTAAATTTGATTTTCTCGTGAAAATGCTAGTTATTAAAACATTCCTTTATATTATGTTTCACGTTAAAAATTGGATGAAAGATAATAAGGCAGGAGAACGAAGAGTGAGCCTTTTAATGTACACCATATCTTTCTTTCCTCAGTGGTCGGATGAGGTTCGAGGCAGAAGGAAGTCTTCCGATGGACTGGAAATCAATTAATTGGCAATCAGAGATCAGCGTTGAAGGAGAAATCTGGGAAAACTGAATATAAAAGAAAAAGATAGAGATGAGAGCCACTTTTACACTCCTTTTGCACAAACATTGGCTACATCGACTCCATCACCCCGAGATAACGAGAAGGGTCTCCCAGGCATTGGGGCGGAAGTGTAGCGTGGTAGGGGGTCCAATCTGTTGGGGCAGAATCCATTTCTTTACGGTGCCGTTGGAAAGTCCATAGCCCACGGCAAAACTTACTAAAAAAAAGTAATTCCCCTTAAGGTAAGGAGTTTCCCTTTAAGGTAGTTTGAGCGAGATATTTCCCTAGTCAAAATAGAGACCATATTAGAATTTTATTTTTTAATTCAAGCGTCCGTGAGAAGCATGAAGTAAGTATTGTAATATTAGTGGTGCAAAAATATAGTTATTAAAAATATAAACAAAAATTGTCGGTAATTAAGAAAATATAACCACATGACTTGACTCGTTTTTTCACGCAGTACGGTGAAATTGCCTTCACAATAAAAGTTTTTTTTGCGATTCTATAAAAAGTACTGCGGTGAGTAATTGCTTACATTTTATAAAAAGGTGAGAGAACATGCAAACCACACACCGTTAGTTTTTTGACGAAATCTAGGTGTTAGAAGTTCCCAATTTTTTCAATATTCTCCCTCTGAAGCGCACAGCCGTAATCTATCCCATGTAAAACAATTTATATGTTTAGACTGATTGCTCGAAAAGTAGTTCGGCAATGGGTTAATATTTTGATATCATTAAAAAGATGGGAGTTTTTTCTTTGAAATGATGTCAAATTCATCAAATTCTAGGTGAAGTGATTTATCGCTCTAACTACCTTAACTTCTGGCATCACTAAATTTTATCTACACCTACGTAGAAACTTGCAAGCTCAAGGGTTCGCGGCAGTGAATGAGTTTTGATAAACGTGAATTCCACTTTATCCAAATAAACGTTACTGAAACTACCAGTGTTGATACATTGATAAAAACGTTCGAATGTGTTTACTGGAGTGAACTTTCACCAACATACAGTGCACTGCAAAGCACTGCACTGCACTGCACTGCTAGTACAAATGTTACTGAAACAATGAGCGACAATTCATTATGAAACTCAAAAGTCCATAGTATACAAGAGTTATACAGGAAGCATGCGAGGCTTTCTGTCAGTATTGCCGTTTAAATTGTACAAATTCAAACGCCAAAAATATTTTTCTTATGCTACGGAAGATTTGAGTAGGAGACTTAAGCATTCAACAATTCATACACATGGCCATTTACAAAACGGGTCCCTATTCCACTTCTTAAATTAACTCCGCCACAGTTCACTATCAACTATCTGAAAATGATAGAAATTAAAAAAAAATACTTTTAAAATTCCGAAAATTATGGTTTAATAACAGCATGACGCGTTCATGCTGAATACCAGTAATGTATGCCAATGAGACCCGGTATTATAATTCTTTGGTTTTACATTCATGAGATTCTCGGTTAAATATTTACTTGCTATAGAAACCGATAAAATTACATATTTCCATCGGCAAGGCTCACAAAAATATCAAGATTTTTCTGTTATAAATGAGGGCCTGAGAGTCAAAGTAATACAAGTGACATAAACACGAAAAACGATGTAAGTTCATATGTTCCAAGTTGGTACCGTCAGGTGCCGTCAGTTAGCTACAGGAAAAGGAATACAAGTGCTCGAAGGTATGGAGCTGCGATCTAGCCGCCGAACACTTAAGATAATTTGATTTTAATTATTTCTTATCAGAGTAAAGTATTCAGGTGTCACTGGACGACGTTTGTCACTTGAATTACTTTGACTCTTAAGGCCCTCAAATATGATGCGTCAAACTCTCGGTTAACAGCAGGTTCACGTAGAAAGTACGCCATATTACGATTAAAGTTAATCAGACATTATAAAAATGAGTCCTTATGTCCTCTTTCAACGAAAGCATAATAATGAGGTCTACACTGAGGTCTACACTGACAGTTCTTCGGTTTTCCAGAGATCATCTTTTCCCCGTTTGGAATGGAACGCGGTATATTTGATGACCGTTCCTGAGAGTACATGCCCTAAGGTATAATTTATGGTGTATGCCTTCCCCAGTTTTCATCTTAGTATAGTTCGTTTAAATTTTTCATTTTAATATGAGTACTTATTGCGTTATCTTGCCCATGTATTAGCATAGGACGTTTCAAACACGTTGCCAAATATTTTATGCTTATAAATTGTTGCGGCACGAGGGAGAAAGTGTCGATATAGAGACGGAGCACATTCCTATTCAGGAAGTAGCACATAGTTTATTAAAAGTTTTCTACATTGTTAATTAGGTACTTATTTTAAAAATTATCCCGGGACAAGAAATGAGGGAAGAGACATGGATACAATGACGTAGAGCCGGCAACACTGTTGTCCAGAAGGTCTGTGGTAAATTGAAAAGATGGAACTCACTATACTAGCTATAATCTGGGAACCACTGACAATAAGAGTCACCACACGATGCAAAAAATATTGGATGGTGAAATATTCACCACCACCAAATGTGAGATGCGCGAATTTCAACTATGCCATGCACTGAGGTCATCACGGCGATATTTTTACGCGATGGACTCCCTCACGTCAACTTCACGGCCCATCAAATGACACACATAAACTCTGGAACAGACGTCCATTCACCGCTCGTTAATTGGTCCATTGCGCCGATCATTGAGCGAAGTTTACAACACCGGATGGCAGCCAGTCGTAACTCTTTCGACCGGGGAAGAGATGGATGGCCATCCACTTGAATGCTCGGAGCATTTGGGAAAAATGAGGATTGCGTATATTTCGTCATTAAATCTACATCCTCGCCAGAGAATCAACCTAGTGAAGTAGAGATACCCGAAGGAAAAGACCTGAAGTTGCTCTTTGTAATTTGAATATTTCCGTGTTGAATTGATCTCTGTAGAATTATACATGGACGTAATATGGCCATGGCCATATTAGATGCGCATGGCCATATTACTTTTGAGAAACAGCGTTACAATTTTATTTAATATAAGGATTAAATTTTTATGAATTTACTATATTATATTTTTAACATGGTTTAAATATGACTTAGTAAGATGACAATTGATTATTTTTTATTATTGCAACATGAGCGTTATGAAAAAATATTTTTCTTATGTTAGCCATATTACCTTCACATACCTTAATTTGATATTCTGCTGATGGAGGTTTTGTCGGAAATAAACAAATTATAAAATCCTCTCCAGTTTTAAACCAATTGAATTAACTTTATCAGGGAGGATTACAAAAACACAACATGAGAACAAAACAGCGTTACTAAATATTAATAGGAGTATTTAATCAAAAAAAGACAAGAGTTTTTATAATAAAATTATCTTTAAGTTATCCATAGCTTTCTTTGGTTAAATTCTGTTATGGATGAATGTTAATATATAATAAAACCGCTGTTTTGTTTAGGTATACAGAAATTGTTTTTGTAATCAACACAAATGAAGTTAAATAAAATTGGGTTGTGTACTTAGTTTTTGTTAGCTTTGCAATCTAAAGCTCAAATTATAAAGGAGATAAGGATGATAATTTTTTTAAAATGCTAAGTTAGCCATTAGACGCTATAGAAGGACGTTTTTTATACGCTGCGCTTAGATAGGCAAGCCACCATGTTGACTTTGATTTTTACGCCACCTGGCAGTAAATACTATTTGTACTGTATAACCTAAAATGTTAACTTCAACGTAATGTATAGGTACATGGATTATATTAACAAATGATTACTTACCAGTTTGACTTCTCTCCTCTGATCTCGGCAACGTTACATCTTTCGCCTTGTTTTACGAATTGAATTATTATGCATAAAATTTTAATATATAAAAAGAATTGGCATTTCTTCCACCCCTATACATTTTCTTGAGGCCATTAACTACAGTATTTTCAAACTATTTGCCTAGTGCGCGTGAGTGCAAATTCTGGCTGCACTGTTGTTAATAACTTTAAGCATTATTAACTACGGATAGGTAGGTTTTGTTTGCAAACATACAGACGCAATAAGTCACTAAATATGGCATTCCGTTACTTTTTAGGTGCAGCAATATTGCAAAGTTTCGATATTTTTTTATTTGAGTGTAAGAAATTTCATGGATTAAATGCTACGCATAACTAAGAAAGTAGTATAAAATCCACAGCTTCAGGCTCTGCTTTGTAGAAACTTTTAATATTCATTACAATAAATATTAGTACTTTTCTGCAATTTTTATTTTTTTAAAGACACTACGCGTTTCACCAATTTTATGGCATCGTCAGGTGTAGTAATTTGCTTACATATTATATTGTTGTCGTTGTTAGATAAATAACATTAAATTTGATTAAAAAGAAATGTTTACATTCAAAAAAATTACTAAAAGGAAATTAAATAAAAGTGAAAAGGAGGGTAAAAAAAGTATTAACATGAAAATGATAACAAAAAAATGTACATACAATGCTTGGCAAAAGCAATGAAATCAAGGGGTGGTGTAAGATTTAACGCTTTCCCGGCGAATTGCAGTGATGAACTCTTCTCGGGCTCTACACCGGGTGAGTGACTTAAATGTTGCCGACGTTTCGGGTAGCGACTCATTACCCATCTTCAAGGCAGATGTCACGTAACGAAATTGTCCGTTGGTTTTATACGGACGGTGGTGGTGGGGGATTGGTCGATCCCCGATTGTTGAGCTGGAGAAACGTTGACCGTTGAAATTTGGCCGTTGACCGTTGGCCTTGCTCTGTCAATCTGTATTATTTTTATGATCCTATTCCACGAGCTGCTGATGGTATAGCCAAAATCCCGGTTTACGTTCCTCCTTTCCATTTTAATCTCTATCGCTTCCTTTGTCAAGCGATCCCAAAATTTTTCGAGCGCCAGAGAACTCTCGTATCGTCCCATTTAATGCGATGGTGCAGACTGAGGCTATGTTCAACCACCGCTGATTTCTCCGGTTGTCCGAGTCGAAAATGTCTTCGGTGTTCCTTCAGTCGAGTGGAAATCGTTCGACCAGTCTCTCCCACATAGGCCTCGCCACATTCACAGGGTATTTTATAGACCCCCGGAGTCATGAGGCCAACTGGGTCCTTCGCTCTCACGAGACGATCCCTTAAATTAGCCATTGGTCTGTGAATAGTGTCGATATTAAACCTCTTTAGAACCCTCGAAATTTTTCCAGATATCGTGGAAACATATGGTAAAACGGCTCTGGCTGTCGGTTTAGTGTGTTCATCCTCTAAATCCGAAATCCTTGAAATATTAGAGGGCCTTTTGAAAGCCAAGGAAATTTGACGCTCACCGTATCCATTCTGTCGGAAAGTTTTTCTGAGGTGTTCTAATTCCATAGGAAGATTTTCTTCGTCGGAAAGGACCGCGCCGCGCTGAGAAGGGTGATAATGACTTAGGCCGTTCAGGTAAAGATCAGTATGCGTCGGTTTACGGTAAACACTGTGCCCAAGTTTGCCATTTTCCTTCCGGTGGATAGGGACATCGAGAAAGGCTATCATATTATTCTTCTCTTTTTCCATCGTAAATTGGATATTGGGATGCTGGTTGTTCATATGATCCACGAACGATGCAAGAGCGTCTGGTCCATGAGGCCATATGATGAACGTGTCGTCCACGTATCTGTAAAAGCACTTGGGTCTTAACGGAGCAGTTGTAAGGACTCTTTCCTCGAAATCCTGCATGTAAAAATTCGCAATGGCTGGTGACAAAGGGGATCCCATCGCAACTCCGTCGGTTATTTTATAGAATTCACCGTCATACTTAAAAAATGTGGATGTTAAAACATGGTTGAAAAGCTTCACGGTTCCGCTGTCGAATTTTTCTTCCAAAAGCTTGAATGTATCGGAGAGTGGAACCCGGGTAAAAAGTGAAACAACGTCAAAACTAACCAAAATGTCTGTTGGTTCCACCCGAAGGTTAGCCAGAATACCAACGAATTCAGAAGAGTTCTTAATATGGTGTTCACAGACACCCACATAAGGCGACAAAATTCCTGTAAGGTATTTGGCCAGGTTGTAAGTAGGAGATCCGATGGCACTCACAATGGGACGTAAAGGAACACCTTCCTTGTGTATTTTCGGAAGCCCGTAGAGTCTTGGAGGTGCTGGTGCCTGTGGGTAGATATTCTTAACCGTTTCTTCCCGGAGGCCCGACTTCTTAATTAAAGAAACCGTTTTTCTCGCTATAGACTCAGTGGGATCACAATTTAACTTCCGGTACGCCCGATCCTTAAGTATTTCACATATAGGGGTGGTGGTATGAGAAAGGTCAACGTTTCATAACGAAAAATTTCCAGAAAGTAGTGGGGATGTTATGTGTAAAAAGCTGCTCATTGCATAGATTTGGAGAATGCCTGATAATTTCAATTTGCTCTAATGCATCCATATTTAAACCTTTGGGAAGGATTGTAATGAATAAGAAAGTACTCGCTAATTTTCAATTTTCAGCCTAAAATTTAGACGATAAACTTTAGCTATAAGTGATCCGAAGTTAGAAACAAATCCATTCTTTGTTTATCTCCAAACAAAAGTCTATAAACAGAGTGACGTAAGCAGAGTTCATATGGATCTGGAACGGGTGTGGAATGCGTAACGCGGATATGCATCTAGCCAATCACAATCAAAGAAATTTCGGAAAGGCAGAGTGTGATTAGCTAGATGCATATCCGCGTTCCACGTCTGTTCCGGATCCATGTGAAATCGGCATGTGAGCCAGCACTCTAAACTAGGAAGGTGTTGCTATTTCTTCATGAGGAGGCGAGGAAATTAAATATTCCAATTGCTGAATAATAGAAGAAGAATCAAGCAATGACGCCTGCTATCCTTTTACCACCATTTAAAAATGTTTTCTTCTGGAGAAGTGGGAGTGGAGAGATTGAGAGATGGTGGACGGTTTCCTTCATTTATTTTTATGCAACACGGACATAGCTGCATGTCACTTGCATTGATTACACAGGTAAATAAACAAGATCCAAAATCAAGGTCGGTTTTAATAAATAGGAGCAAAAATTGAACGAAATGACTTTAAGTGGGAAATATAGAAGGAGAGGTTAAACGATTATCAAGGTAATGAATTATGTTTCGGAATGTAGTTAGATTGCGATATATAAGCGCAAACAAAACAATACAAATTTTAACTATTCAGCTGATGAAAAGGGAGGAGTCCCTCGACGCGCCGCGGGACGACACCTCAACGAACTTATGTTTTTTTCAAAATTCAAATGTTAACGTTTTTCTTGTGTAAATAAAACTCCCCCCCCTTTGAAATTTTTCACCTTCCCCATTCCCTCCCTCCACTTTCCTAACCTCCCTGACCCACCTTATCTTGTATATATACCTTGATTTCCAAATATATGTACCTGATGATGATATCGAAACCCGGGTCGATTAAAACTTTATCTGTGGAAAATTGTAATATCCTAGTTCTTATTACATCCAGCTGATGTGCATCGAGAGTGGAAACCTTGGTTGGTTTTAATGCATGAGTGGGAACAGCGAACAATGAGAATTTTACGCATGAAAGTTTTCACAAAACGGCGTCATAAACTTCCTAATATTATTTTGACTTTATTTACCTCATAGAATGAGAGAACTTGCGAGGATTTATCTCCTCCCAGCCATTGCCACGAGTCTGATGACACTTAACATCAGCCCTGCACTCAAATTTACAACACCATTCCAAACATCTGGCTCGCAGCAATGAAAAATTCTCTTATTGCAGAAATAGCAGTTTTTATTTTTATGTAGGCACGCCCTTTTCACATCCAATAAATAAAAACTGAAGGGATTGATCGATGTACTATACCCCAGGAATACCAATCACAGGCTTAACAGTCTTTCATAGAAGGGACATTTGATAATAGTCCGAAGCTAATAAAAACCCCTTGATCTCCCTGTTGATAGAAATGAGAGAACAGTTTGTTTGAATTCGTTAAGTTTTCCGTTAAATTATTGGGCGAAGTATTAGTAAGAAATTGAAGCAAATAAAGCCGAGAGAGGCTCCACAATTCAGTAAGCGAATTGCACACATTCCTAATTTTCACGTTTGCTTTTACTTTTCGATGAAAAATCATAGAGAATCTAATTTAAGTTAGGTTACTTGTGGCCGGTCGTAGAAATGACACATAGATGTCCTTAGTTCTGAATCCGAAGTATTTTATTACATTATATATGCCAATATTTTCTTTCGGCCTGCCTTGCAGAAACATTTGATAAATACATCCTTTTTCGTTTAAAGTCCAAGGTGAGCCATAGTTTCCTTTAATATATCCCTCCACGTGTTCCTCTGTTCAACTTTTCCTCTCCAGCCATGTACTCTTATACGTATCAGATCTTAGATCAGATTTTCCACTGAATTAGCTGCCTTTATAATCATGTTTGCGACACTCTTAGCAAATCCCCAATCTAGCTAATTCTTCTTGTTTTGATAAAACGCACAATTTTCTAAATGGAAACAAAACCTATTTAGCATGGTGGATTGGAGTTTAGTACTCAAACGTCCCATGAGTAAGCAAAATGGCAGAGTCGCAATGAACCGCTTGCAAGCTTCACTACTTGATAAATGAGTTATCATGTGTCGAAAGACGAGTTCATTCACTCGAGAAGACTTAATAATTACATACATATGATGAACAAACATATCTTTTATGCAGAGGTTGGAGGGTAAACCAAACATTCGAAGCAGTTTGAATTTATTATATATTGAGAGGTTACGAAAGCGATACTTCTGGCAATCCGGATTTGATAATGAGGTCCTCAACTTCATGGATCTCATAACCATCAATCCGATAGCCTGCCTGTACAACCAAACTTTAGCTAAATGCAGAATTTCGCAGGGTATTTAGGACGCATTAAAAAATTAAATGTATCAATAAACCTCAGCCACCCTACTGTGGTATTTAAAGAAGTAGGTGCACATCATTCTTACAGGGCATAGGTGACTATATCAGGTCCAAAGGTTCCTTCCTTCATAATTTTACTCCAAATGAAGGATGATTAATTCCATATATGCCAATGAAAAATACTTTTTAATGCTGGCTACAGGAATTTTTAACCGAAACTAAGTTTTACACAACGTCGTGATAATTATCGCATGCGAAGATAACGGACTATCGCACTCGTTTCGTTTAAGTATCGCATGCTACACCACCACTTGGTATTTTTCAAGCAATCACATGCAGACAGGATGTGAAAACTCAACTATAAGGATTCGGCGAATCCATGCGATAACATTGTTATTATCGCATGCGATTATTATCACGGCGTTTGAGAATTGAACCCCTAGTCTTTTACTATTCTACATGTTTCAATACCTGAGGATTTGTATATTTTTTTAAATCTGTTACAGAAGTTGCAGAACCTCTCTGTAAATCCATCAATTCCCATCGAGATAATGGCTGTTAATAAAATATCTGAAACAGCAAAAAAAAGAAGGGTTGCATTGTGACTGGTGCATTTCAACGTCTTTCAAAAAAGAACAATGATATTGGCACGAGATAATAAAGCAACTGACGTTCGGCGGACTTACAAACGAAGTGCTAACCCGACCCGCGAGAAGGCAATGGAGGGTTGGACGGGTCGGCGCCATTTCCTCATAAAGTCACCGGGCCTGTTATAGTCGTCACCTCGGGGAACGCATAAACGACGAGTCAAAAAGTTTACGACGCTCTCGAAATGCACTCAGGGTGTAGGTACCTACCTGCGGCAGGCAAAACCTAGGAGGAGAGCCACCCGGCGTCATTTTATTCCGGATTCCAGAGCCATTCATTTTTCACCTTTTTGTGCACTTCATTCATTTCGCTTCCCCTGGTGTGTTCTCGAGTACCACCTTCTTTCTACCCAACTTTTTCACCTGCGACCCCGTGAACTGCAGTTCAAAGGACAAGAGGATAAATGGCCGGTTCAGATCGTAAGTATGCACCAACTTAACCTGCCTACATGAATTCTCACCTTAAGGTGGCTCTACACAGTGTGAGTCAAGACAAAGACTAAATTACACATTTTTATTTATCGGGCACGGAAAACCTGCTTTCGCTGATGAAATCGGTTACCTAATGAAAACTATAGGTAAGGTAAAAAACACGCAGATTATTCCACGAATATATTTTTAACTACCACGTTTGTCCAGCCGTAGGAGCCGACTGCAGCGCCATTTGAAATGTACTACAGCATTTTGACTTCAATTACGGCAGTAGTTCACTAATAACTTTAATAAATAGGATGTAAGATTCCTGAAGTTTATTTTTATCCAATTTTCCAGGACTTCTGGCTTCTTGTAAACAGTTTTAATTAAAATCTTATTATGCTTTCCCGTTCAAATTGATGTTTTTCTGCTGTAATCTAAGAAATCTCCATAAGAGCTCATTTTAAAATCTCCACTTTCAAGGCTAAATTACAGGAAAACTAACATTGAAACCTATTTTTCTCATCTCAGTTTATGAAACGCACTTCAAAAATACTATATGTAAGTTATCAGAATTTTAGGAATGAGTGAGGCTAGAGCCACTTGGCATATAGAGCATATACATGGACTAGAGGCGCCCTGAATGGAGAAATTTTGTCTCCACAGAGACTACGAGGCGTATGACGACAGACAAGGGAAGTCTGCCATTATATAGCCCCAAGGAGTCTCAATTTAGTCGTAATTATTATTGGCTACATTCAAATAGCGATGGATTTAAAGTAAATTTTTTCATAGTAAGAAAACAATATGAATTAAAAATCATACTGTCAAAATACAATTATAATGATTTAAGATCGAATGCATTAAGAGTAATTCTTCCCCAGCGTCAATTTTATTCAACTTAAACTACATCTACAAAGTAGGAATCCTTCAAGCAACCTCAAAGGTGTATGGTAGGAGGTGAATCTACAACAGGCATGCACTAACCTTCAAACATAATTAGACAGTTATTGGTATTAAATATATTTTTGAGTTTATAGTAATGATAGCAATGAAGAGACTTTGTGACTTCCACAGTTTATTTGACAAAAACGCATGGTTTCGGCTGTCAAACCATCTTCAGGTACAATGAAAAATCATGGAGAAGACAGGTTTATATCTACTACGGGAAGTTTCTATGGGAAGGGGTGGGGGCGAGGTTGGTTGAGCAGGGAGGGGAAAGGGCTGGGGGAAACAAAGTATGCGTTGTAACTGGGAGAGAGGTTGGGGGGGTTAATCACTCGGGTTGTGGGGGTGGGGGTTTTGGGAGGGTGATGGGTAATAAGGGGGATTGGTTAGGAAAGGTTACGTCATTGGTTTCCTTGTAGGCTGAGCTCCCGAATTTCTAGGGCATCCATCCTCCTTCCTTTCGATTTAATTTCGAGTGCCACACTCGTACTTGAAATTTAAACGAAATTGGAAGAAATTATGAAAACGAATTAGTATATACAAACCTGTCTTCTCCATGATTTTTCAATGTACCTGAAGATGGCCTGACAACCGAAACCGGTCGTTCTTTGTCAAATAAACAGTGGAAGTCACAAAGTCTAATCACTGCTATTATGGAGTCTTTCCACAACGTCATAGCTTCCAAATTCGATTTAATTTCAAGTGCGAGTGAGGCAAATTAAATGAAGCTTTATCTCTGACTGTCAGTGAAGTTCAGAGTAGCAGAACGTAACATCCACTTCAACAGCCGTTGCCTCAAGCTTGGGGTAACTCCGAAGTACGTCAACGTCACTACTAAGTCTTCGTCTGGGGCATCCAGACTCGCCGTTAAGAAAGCAGAGAGGACCTGGGTGCAGATGGAACTGAAGAACTGGTACGGCAGTAGGGACTCCCTATCCCACTACTTGCTGTTCCTCTATGAAGAAATTACCAGTTCCGTACATTTCACGGAATGATTGTTCTTAGACAACTATGTACGGGGACGGGTGAGTGAAATTTCCTCTAAAAACTAGGGGTGATCCGCAGGAAACTTACAAAACTATATCAACTCCAGAGACACTGGCATTACCTGGCACCTACAGCCATTACTTAAGTTTTAAATTCCACCCTCGCGTAGTGAACCTATCGTCATACATTTTTTCAGACCAACAACAGTTGCTAAGTGAAGGATTTGATTATTCTCCAGGAACAGATACATTGCCCAAACTTCTTAGTGAATATGTGACGGACTGTGTAGCTTCACTGAGGAATGAACCACTCGCTCACAAATACTCACTAGCATCTACAATCACCAAAAGTGCTTCATTATTAGCGACAAACCAGACCCGTGATCCCGTACCGTCAAATCAAGCAAGAGTGATCAAAAGCATTAAATGCGCATGTAAACGCGAGAACCTTACTATCACCCGCAGTGACAAAGGAAACAGTGTGGTTATATTAGATCGAAAGGAATACGCAATGAAGTGTCAACAATTCATTGAGGATAGCAATTGTGAATCTTTAATACGTGATCCGACCCCTGTGTACCAGACACAAATGAAACAAGTGCTCAACAGTTGTTGTTTCCTATTGACAGAGAGAGAGAAACATGATCTTATCAATATGAACCCTTCACCACCGAGGTTCTATGGCCTCCTTAAAATACACAAGCATAATTACCCAGCCAGACCTGTTATATCACGTCTCATCTCCAACGCTCAAGCCGGCTTACAAATTGAACTCTCTTTTCTGCAGCATGTCATCATACACCCCAAAATTTGGAATCAAAAACTCAATTGAACTTTCACGAACTTTAGACTCCACGACTCTACCAAATAATTCAAAAATGGTTCTTCTGATGTTTCGAACCTGTTTACATGTGTCCCTGTTAACAATGCCCTCAAAGAGGCGGAAATTTTCTTAAACACTTCGGAAGCCACCACCGAACTTTTAAAACTCATGCAGCTCTGCACCAGTCAAAATAACTTTTCATTTGACCAAAAAATATACCGTTTGAATGAATGACTGGCCATGGGTTGTCCGCTTTCACCTCTTTAAGCTGATATATTCATGGACAGCTGGGAAAGAAAACTTTTTAACTCTGATAACGTATTACTTAAGAATGTTTTTTACTGGTACAGATATAATTTGTTTGTGGACGGGTAGCAAGCGACAACTTGACCGGTTTTTATCCCTTCTAAATGGCCTCCACTAGAAAATTACATGAACTATCGAAGTCGGGGGACCAATTTCAAATTTTTTAGATGTGACTATTTACATTGAAAATAATATACATAGGTTTTCCATATACCGGAAACCTACTCATACAGATGCCATCATACCAAGTAGCTCATGTCATTCCTATTCTCATAAACACGCGTCCTTTCACGCCATGATTCACCGTCTCATTAACATCCCCCTACGGGAAACTGAGTTGAAACAGGAACTAAATATCATACGACAAATTGCTCATAACAACAGATACAACCAATCCTTGATTACCCGGATTTTAAATAGAAAATTAAAACGCATTGCTTACTCTTATTCAAGTTCCTTGCTACCCGTCGAGCCTCAAAAGTCAGCCAAATGGTGTAAAATACCTTTTATCGGCCTCGAATCTTAAGTACGTTGTATCCCAAGCCATCCCGAAAAATAAATACAAGGTATATTTTTATAATAACAACACCTTGGAAAGATTGCTTAAAAATGCAACAGATGTAAGAGAACCTAATTTAAAATCTGGTATATATAATAGTTAAATTGTGATACTTTGAATGCTGCTATATTGATCAAACGGGTCGAAATTTCAAGATAAGAGTAAATGAACACAAGGCAAGCTGGAAGAATAAGGACGATTCGTCAGCCTTCGCCCGACACCTTTTGGAGATGGGGCACCGAAGCAGCTTTGATCCAGAAATCATGCATTTTACCTGGAATTTACTCCATTGCTATTATGGAGTCCTTCCACCACGTTATAGCTTTCAATTTCGATTTAACTGTTAAGTTAAATTAAATAACGTAGGTTTAAGGATAATTCACACAATATGGCATCTAAAATATCTCTTTCCTATATTCTACATTTAATCTATATTCTATTCATACGGGTTGGAAACTTAACTCATATATATTTAGAGACTCATAATATACAATTCAGTCATAATAATTACTTATAAGAGGCTTACAAAATATAAAAAAATGATTACTAAATAAAAGATACAATAGATGTGATATTAGTATCTCATGCTGAAATAAAAAATGTAATAAAAAAGTATAATTAACAATGCTACCTATCTTTACCACTAACATTATCGGCGAATTCTAATTCTAAGTTAATGTGGTCCGCGATCGAAGGCGGAAAAATTGAATTGATAAACCTGTCTGTCCCGCAGTCAATCTCTCTAATTTAATGCATATGATTTTACCCGCCATAGTAGAGATCTCAGTGTGTTAATAACATCTTGGAATAAGTGTTCCACCTCCAATATTCTCAGGAGAGTAAGTCTATTCTTTGATCTGAGTCTGTGATAGCGATTCCCATTCCAATTATTCTAATAGCCTTGACACACTCATCTATTCACAAATCAAGATGCTCTTCGCTGCACGCGATCTTGTTCCGACATGAAGCCTGTTTCATAATGATCCCAGACACTAGACTCATATTCTAGGAGGTGCAAAGCTAGTGAAAAATAAGAACGCTCTTAAAATTTCTCATCGCATTTTTTTTCTTCTTTTGATAGATCCAAACACTGCGTTTCCTTGACTGCATATTTCCCGGATATGTTTACTCCAAAACAGGTCCTGAATAATTTTAGCGCATAAATATTTGACAGAACAGAACGACGCTGACTATTTCGTCTCTGTTGTAATATACCAGTAAATTGATTTCACGCCTTGGTAGCACGTGTGTGCTACTTCTGAGCAGTCTCATCCACCGCGAAGCCAGAGGGGGAATAAAACCGCAGTAGGTATATTTTCCGACCGGCGCCGAATTTCAGGAATGGATGACAGTGGTGGGGACTAGAGATTCCCCACTCCCCAACAAGAAAAGCAATTATCCCCCAAGAGCGGAAGGAAAGAGAAGCAAATTTCCCCGAATTCGCTAATTAAGACTTCAGCAGCCTCGAGGCAATTCCTCTGCATACATTTGGCTTCCCATTTTCTCCTAGAGCAGCGCTTCCCAACCGCTGGTAAGCATAAACTCAGCCTAGCAGTTTTGGGGAACATTGTATAAACACGTGCATAATCACTAGGTTCATTTGTTGGAAGTGCAATTGAAGAAAGTGTTATATTAAAAGGAAAACCAGTCAAAAACGCTTGTCAGCTTGGGCCTGTCTGGCATAAAATAAGTCATGACATATTATGCCTATAGCAGCGACTGTGGTTAAAAGGACCTATTTTACTGTCTTGGTAGTGTTTATGTACGGCTGTTCATCGGATTAAAAAATAAAAAAGCTATTTATACGGTGTTAAATCCAAAATAGACCAACTTAGACCTCTTGCTCTTCTCTAGCATTATTAAAATCTATTTGCTCATTTAGAAAACTTACGTTATTTCTTAATCACTGCGAATCGCATATATGAAATTTTACACAGTCTCGCGCTCGGGTGCAAAGTTAGTGATCCAACGGGATGAAATTCATCATGATAATATCATTTGACTTAACCGAAGTTCGAACCCGGAGTATGCAGAGGACCCGGCTAGGGTGTGTCTGGCTAACGCCCTTGACCGGCATTCGGGAGATCAGGGCTCGAATCCTGGTCAAGTTAAATTAATGTTTAATGTCAATGTCATCCTTTTTGTGCATATCAATAACTAAAACATAATCCACGCAAAATAAGTTAAAAAGTACTATAGGTAATAGTTGAGCAATCATCTATTGATAATTATAAGCATAAAATACGAAATAAAATTCAATAGTTATTTCTTTAGTTTCTTTTTATTTATTTCGGAACTTCTGCATGAACACTCCTGTATGGATCATTTACCATGAACTACAAATACATAAGTCAAGTTTGAATACTTAGAAAAACATATCAACCAAGACTTAGTCAAACTACGGCCTTGTAGCCCACATGCAGTCAGTAGTTCTTTGCGTCCAACGCATGGCTCACAAAGGAACTTTTTCTCTCGCTTACCGGTTGAATCATTATCAGATTTTCTGAGCACTTCACGTCCAATCTCGTCATTTAAATTTTCGAAAGTAAGCCTGGGTACATTCAAAGCACAGCCAAAAGATGAGCCATTATCATACGAAAGCTAGTAATCACGAAAATAATCATAAGAGGGAAAAGATAAAAATAGTATCGAGTTAGATCTCTGAATTATAATAATCATCGTAATTATTCATGGCCTTTGATCCTCGAGTTGGGATTTGGCTGCACCTAAATATGGTCTTCGATTCTCATGGTCTCAAGCCTCTTCCTCTTAGGCTCCAGTAAGAGCAAGATTTGTTTTCACTTGGTACCACCATCTGCGTCTGTGTCTTCCTGCCGGACTTCTCCCATCTGTTTTTCCCAATGCAAAATCTTTCATAATTGACCTTTCTTTTTGGGTGGATCCCTCTATGCTGGCTTACCGCTACCAAGTTCGTCCACCGGGGTTGCGGATGGGGTAGAGATATAGGATTAACTTTGAAATAAGCAAACTTGCTCGACGAATAAGCAGTCTTAATAATTACGTTATCTACAGAGTGGGTAATTCTTGGGTAAGAAGGTTCAAAATGGGAACGAAAACCCCTAAACATGCCGTGACTTGGAAAATGGCTGCCGCCAAATAATAGGCTGCCAGTAACCCGGAGGAGG
The DNA here is from genome assembly GCA_963573305.1 of Pyrrhosoma nymphula. NCBI lineage: Eukaryota > Metazoa > Arthropoda > Insecta > Odonata > Coenagrionidae > Pyrrhosoma > Pyrrhosoma nymphula. The sequence goes on along the minus strand of OY754336.1, from coordinate 40,000,694 downwards.
GGACAGCAGCCCTCCTTCACATCAGTGAAGGTGGAGACCGTAGTAGGAGGTGGTGGGTAGATAGAGCAACACTCATTACACTGCAGGTGCGGAACGCTTTTTACTTAAACGACTTTATTGCTGAGAGGTGGAAGGCAACTGGAAACCACCAGCTAATTATCCTGAGGATAAGCTGCTCTTCAACTTCCTTCTCTCATATGTTTAATGATATAAGACGAGATGGAATTCTCTAGAGCAAAAATATTGCGAAGATAAACTAGTCCCCCATATGGATCTCCGGGCTGGGGGTACTCGAGAGGGTGTATCACCTGTAAGCAGAATTTTAGGATTGTGGTACCTGGAATGCAAGATCGCTTCGAGGCTGTGAATGACTTTAAAATCTAAAAAAGTGAGATGAGAATAATGGGTCTGGATGTAATAATTACAGAGGAAGACCAAGAATGAAGTACATAAGGCATGTTATAAAGGACGCCAAAGTTAAGAATTAAGTAAGAATGAAGCGGCTAGCTGAGAGGAGACTAGAATGGAGAGCTGCTGCTGCTAATCTTAGGGTTAATGACTGCTTATTATGATCCCTCTTCAAACCTGAGCACATTCTCAAACCATTGCCTTTTTCTGCTTCTAACATGGACTCTTATATCAGGCTCATTATACATATTCTCTGCTCTGCATTATATATAGTTCTCTGCTATGTCTCCTCCTCCATATTCCATCTTTGAATATGGGGCCAAAGATTTTTATTAAAATCTCATTCTCTAAGATAGTAAGTTCATTCTTGTTCATTACTCATGTCTATGCACCATATACAGGGTTTGTCCCTAAAGTAGTCGGACTAATTCGATAAAAAAATATTATTGCCAATATTCTTACAACGATTTATTATTCTTCAAAGTAGCACCCTTGTTCATAAAAAACCGCATCCGGCGGTTTTGCCACTCTTGGTAGGCCTTCTGGTACGTGGCGACTGGAATGTGTGGTATCACAACCCCTATTTGCGGCCGTTTGATTTATTGGCTGTAATTAAATTCGCTTGCGTATTCAGGGAAGTATAACAAAACGCTCTCAAATTATGGAAAAGGTGATAGAGACACCTGTCATTGTCGCTATCTCCGAAAATGATGTTGTCAAAAAAACATCATTTTATCTGTTATTGCCACTATCCTACATATTGAGAGTAAAAAAATATGCTGGGGGTTATTCGGGGGCCCGACCGGGTCAAACTCTCCATTTCTGCCGACGTTTCGATGAACGAGTCGTTTATCATCCTCAGGGCATTTCGTGCAATGCAACTGGTCCGCATTATATGTATGGGCTTGGCTCCTGGTCAAGTGTCGTGGGATTGGTCAGCTGTTGCCCGCCTTTTTTCCCTGGCCTCTCGGATCCTTCTCAGCACTGTTTTCCAAGAATTGCTGAGAGAGTATCCAGCGTCACGGTTCATAGTCCTGTTTCTCATTCAGATCTCTATCGCTTCTCTGGTTAGTCTTTCCCAGAACCCATCCACGCGACAGAGCACCTTGGTCCTCTCGCAGCGAATGGCATGGTCACGGGAAATGCTGTGGTTGGCCACAGCGGATTTTTCAGGTTGGCCAAGCCTGAAGTGCCGCTGATGTTCTTTGACCCTTTCGGTGATTGTCCTCCCTGTCACTCCCACGTCGACCTGGCCGCACTCACAAGGTACCTCGTATACTCCATGTGTCATCAGGCCGCAGGCCTGCATTGCACAGGACCAGTTGCATTGCACAGCATGCCCTGAGGCTGATGAACGACTCGTTCATCGAAACATCTGCAGAAATGGAGAGCTAGACCCGGTTGAAAACCCGAACAACCCCCAACATCGCTACACGTTGGGGAAGCCTTAGATCTTTCAAAAAAAATAAATAGTTCAGTACCCTCGTCACTGCTTGTTGTACTGCCTGGATCTGTCCCTCGTTCCGACCTGCATTAGAACATGTCGGATTACTGTATGGTTGTCTTACTATTAGTTTTGTCTGGCGAGGTGGACACTGGAATACTAGATCTGATGCACGTATCTATTGGTTAGGCTAATTCAGTTTTTTATCTCAGGCTCTTCGCATTATAAAATAGACATGTAACTTGGATATATATCAATAAACCTGTCCCTAGATTTCAAGTAAAAGCAGATAAAATGACAGAATGACTTTTGTAAGACGAAAAACTTCCCTAGCATCAGGAGTTGAGATTATAGTTTTGCTGGAATCCGTCTATAGTACTGAGAAAGTATCCCAGAAGTCTCAAGAAAATAACGCACGAAGTGAATTATGATGTTTTTCCAAGAATAAAGGGACGTAAAAATGGTCTGCCTTAGAAAAAAAAGAAGAATGACGGAGAGAAGTAACACTAAAACAGCTTTCACGTGTCAAGGGCTTGCCCTTGAAAGTTAACTTTGCTCAGATATGACTCTTTTTAAAGAGAACGAAAAATTAAACCGCAATCTCCTTAAAAAAAACTATGAGAAGTAAGGTAACATAAATGCGGAAAATTCGTTAAAAATATGTTTCGGGAACTGGATCGAGGTCGTTACGTGAATACGTCTGCATCATGAATGGATGACGATCGAAGTACCCTAACGCGACGGTAATGGACGGCGAAGTTAAGGTGGTTGGCGCAATTTTTGTTTATGTACCCATTTGCGTGAAATTTTACATACGTGTCCATATTAGAGATATCTATATATAAAGAAATTGGATCATGCTGATGTGGTGTTTGGCAATTCAATGCTCTTTTAACACGTAGCCTTATGGCACATGAAATATATTTCACTCTAATCCGATTACATATGTACAGATTCTCATCTAAACGCGAAAAAAACATTTATCATTGTTATAATAATTGTTTCTGACAAATATCATGGTTTCCGACGAGTCCAATATTCGAAAACAATATATTTAAACATAAATGCATCTAAATTTCGAATACAGCGCCGAAACCTCTAGTAAAAACATCCTTTAATTAATGAAAAAAATTAAAATATAATTCTTGCATCACTTCCATTACTATCTGCATGGTGCGTTCCAACGCATAAACAGTTGCACTTTAATTTAATGTTGCCCTAGGAGTTTTTTTGACTTACTTAAAAAAATTATTAAAATATGGACTAAACGACTCAGGATCTATTCGACTCCAGCCACCTTAAGTTTTCTGTCGCCTTCCTGTCAAGGAGGATTGCAAATTTGTGTCATATATGAAAGTAACGGTTACTGCTTTGCTGACGTTGACTTTATGTCTTGCCTTAAATACTTCCACAATAAAATGATGCTCACGCATGAATATTACGCGTTGATTAAGACTGAGCTCAATTCCACCGGAGTACCGTTTTCTTTATGGATTGAGTTATTTTTTTGCAAGAAGACAGCAACAAATATTTTGCATTACAAACTCTTAAATCTTTTTTCCCTCATCTCGTAATAAATAATTGGCCATATTACTGCATATTATTATTTCATATTCTCTTTGTAACTCAACCTCTCTCTGAATTTTGAAACGAATTCCAATTACAATGGGCTGGGCTTCAGGCAGAAGAAAATTCCATACGGATATATTTTACCATCACTGAAAAAGGATGCGAAGGCAATGTTACATTTCACCACCACATTTTGAAGATGAGCTGGATAAAACGAGTATTTTAGATGATGGACGCCGTGTAATATGAACCGTAAAAAGAATAATATATGGCGAAAAATAATAAAAATGAAACTCATCTAACATAATATGTCAATAATTATAGGGTGGAAAATTAGAAAAATAGAAATTTCTCAAAGCTACACGAAAAGAAAATTCGCTAATAAAAATATGCATATTAATAAAAAAATATTTACAAATTATGAGAAATAATGTTTTAAACACTAAAAGTAATCTCAACTGAAAACTTAGATAACACATTCCAGATTTAAAAAATTAATATGAAGCACTTTAAATGCATTTATATTTCAAGCACCAATTTTCATGGGAAACGGTATAACCTCTCGCTTCTAAAAGTTAATGTGCTCCTCATCTGTCTCCGAATATGTCCACATTGTTCCGTAAGCTCGGTTTTTTATATCTTAAGAAATTTATTGGTCATGGAGATAATGTTAAGATACCATGAATGACGACAAATGATAAACCCTTAAAGAGTATGTATATTTTATTACCTTATGATAACAAGTAATATTCCCCAATTGGAGTATGTTTCTCTCCGAGTTATTAGGCATTGTAAAAAGAGATTAATTCTCGGCGTAAGGCATAGAAAAGGCTGGCTTTGATTTTAATAATTTCCTCCATTTTGCACTATCTTAGACTAACTCTTTTTATTACAATTTTCTTTCAATTTTTCTTTCAATTACAGTAATGCATTGCTTCATACACACTCTCTTGCTCGTAGGACTCCTAATATTCCTCCTATTATGAGTCTAATTAACCAATAAATCTACCGAGGCTTCCTCCTACCATAAATATGTGTGATGACTTTAATGGAACAAGTTTTTCAAGACTACTGACGCATGATGTCACAGAAGCAGTTCAAAGCGTGCGCTTAGCGCCACCGTCCGCGAGGTTAAAGACAAACATGTAACACTGTGAGGCGTTCACTCTTTTGTCGAGTTTAAAGGACACCCCGGGACTAGCCACGGTATTACCTTTACAGAGTCACCCGCAAGTACACACAAGTGTTAATTAGCACCGGAGATTCTTAAACAAAACTGCGAAGGTGAGATTCCGCGCAGTTTGCAGTGCGACAATCAATGATTTCTCTTCCAATGATAATTCAAAAAACGGCATAAATACCATCTAACGATAAACTAAAATCATGCCTAAGATGATCTTGGACCTCCACTTTTTCCTACGTAAGGCAATATAAGAATAGCCAAACCCCATCCTCAATGAAAACGTCCAACGAAATACTTCAATTGCCTTTTTCATCACGCAGCACACACTAAAAATACCCGGACAAATTTAGACATATTTAGAGACGTTCAATATAACAGCAAGCGCAATTGAAAATTCAGACTGGCTGCGTTAAAAATGATTCTTGATCCGCTAAAAACACCCTATTGGCAAAAGTCTTATGATAGATAAAAAGGCGAGAGTTCAAGGATTAGGTTCATACCATATCTAATGGAAACTAAAATTAGGGAATTTCTGGATATCTCCAGGAATTTGGAAGACAACATATTATTCCTCATTCATACTTAATAATTTCTCATATTACGTCCATATTTAGCAGTCATCAAGTCAGGGATGTATTTCTTGCAGCTCTCCAATCTATTTTGCGCTCAGATAGACTTTTTATCACGAAAAAAGCATTAATTTAACGTCCCTCACACTTCGCTCACTGAAGTTAATCCTTTGGTGCCCCTCGGTACTTATTTCCATTATTTTCTTCTTCCATTATTGTTATCAAGCATTTAAACTTCGCCTACTGAATACATTTTATTTCATATTTCTGTATTTAAATTGCAAAGCAAAGATATACGAACCGCGATAATATGTTAGGGGCAAATTTCACTGTTTCAAAATGATTTGGTTGGCTAGAGATAACTTTTAGATGGGTACATAGTCATTAAATTGTGGAAGTTTAAATTTAACCTGTGGTACCTAATCAAATACTGAGATGGAATAAACATGTTTCCTCCAATGCTACAGGAAAGACTGATAAACTAATGTTTGTTGAATTTGAAGTAATTTCGCGAGGCCCTAGTCTAAGGATGATCCAACCGAGTGTACATGCTGAGGTATTTCAGTAGTCTTATTAGCCAAAGCTCGGAGAGCCATTCGAATGCGGCTCTTCAAGCACTTATTCTCCGCCCGCGAATTAAAACCCATTAAGGCTCTGAAAAGAATTTAATTACGATCATGGCGCACTCCCAGGATGTAAAGAGACGAGGAAAAATGTGAACAAGAGGAATTAACAGAGAGAAAGGAAGGAAAAGGAGGAGGTGGGTAAAGAGAGTACTCTCCATGAGATAAGCCATTTATGGCCCTTCAATTTGTCCCCATCCGCAAATGAACAGTTCACTCCGTAAAAATTCACCGCGAAACAAAAGAATGGAGACTATGGTAAGGGTCTACAAGGGTCTTCCTAACTAGTCTCAACTTCCTGACAGCGCTTATTATTAATGCAAAGATAACGGCGTGCTATTGATAAGGTTTGCGTGGTTCGAAATGAAAAAATTTAGGGGTATTCCAAATGAAATCATCCAATGATAGTTGCATGTCCGTTTTGGTAAAAATCTATTTTTTTCCACGGACATGCATTGACAGATGAAGGTAAAAAATTTAAGAATATTACATAATATACATTAAGATATATCTGGTTATTACTTTCACTTCTTCATTGATACAACTAAATATTTGGGCACTTTTAGTATGAGTTTTCGTAGGCGAATGGGTTTCACCTGACAACCACCCAGAAAATCTTAAACAATAAAAAAAGAATAATCTGGTTTCAGTCCAGAAAAGCGTTTTGGATTCCAAGTGTAATTGAAAGGGAATTTAAAGGCAGAACATTTCATTTAGATTTGAAATGCATGATAGCACATCCCACATCATCTCCCGAAGTTACGCAGTTTCCCCCTCAAACTACATATAAAGCTATATATGTTTAAACACTCATTTACTCACTGATTTATGCTAATGTTTGCGCACTTCCAATACCAGATTTTGTAGTTGAAATGTTTTTGCCTAACAACCTACAAAAAAACGGAAATTCCAGATAAAAAGGACCTAGTATTAGTTCACAAAAGATTTTCGGTCCCAAACCGAAATAGCATGGGAATCGATGGGAATTTTAAGGCAGGGCATTCTATTGTTATTTGAAACCATATCCCTTGTCTCCCGAAGTTACACAGATGCATCCTAAAACTATATAAATATTATGCTAAATCTGGTTTAACATTCATTTACTCACTGGTATCGATATGTTCAAGTAGGGCTGGGCGGTATTTGAATCCCAATATCAATATCCAATATCTTAAAATATTGAAAATGGATCAATATTAATTACCTACATTGGACTATTGAATATTGGAAAATATTGGCATATTGTAATATTGGAAATATTGCAATATTGGAAATAATGAAAAATTAAATATTGGAATATTGGAAAATATTGAACATAGCAATATTAACAGGTAAAATTATCTTGCTTTTAAATGGTTTGCAAATGCTGCCTGTGTTAACTATGTAAAGGTCTGTTAGTAAAACAAGAAAAGCAATGTATGCTTCTTTTCCCCAGTTATTGCTATGAATAATGGTGGAAAAGGAAGTGCTGCACTGAGTTCCACGCGCGCCGTCTGTTTTCAAAGATTAGGGCGCTCTCCGACCACCCTCATCGCCGGGTTCCAATAGACAATACTTAAATTTTTAACATTGATAACCCAATATTCCAATTGCAAATATTGGTTCTTCAATAAATAATATTCCAATTACAAATATTGGATTTTCCGACCACCAATATCCAATACAGGATATTGGTGTTGGTCGTTCCAAAATTGTGATTTTGGAATCCCAATATTTAAAAATATTGATATTGGAACCAATATATTGGAAAACCGCCCAGCCCTATGTTCAAGTTTTGGCACTTTCATTTGGCCTATTAGCTTTCGTACATGAAATAGTTTTGTCTGGTAAAATATTATTTTAAAAATAAAAAAATCCAGAAAAAAAGACCCTGTTCGTGCTCAAAAGATTATCGGACACCAACCAAAATAGTTAGGGTATCCAAGGGAATTTCAACGCAGGGAATTTTAGTTTGATTTAAAATGCTTGAAATCATATTTCTTATCCTCTCCAGAAGTTACGTAGATTCCCCTTGAAACTACATATAGTTAATGCGATATCTGGTTTCAAACTCACTTCGTCAATGATGGGCACTTCTAGTACGAGGCGTGATATTGGAAAAATGGTTTTTACCAGACATGACAATAGAATAATAATAAAATTCCGCGAAAAAGGAAGAGTTCGTGCCCTGAAAAGATTTTTGGTCCAAAACCGATATAGTATGGGGATCAATGAGAATTTTAAGGAAGGACGTTTAATTTTAATTTGAAATGCTTGAAATGAAATCCCTTTTCACCTCCATGAGTTACGTTGATTCCCCTGAAACTATACATTGTATTTAACACTCACTTATTCACTCATGCAATGTAATGTTTGGGTAATTCTAGTGCAAGCTATCGTAGGCGAAATGTTTTTGCCAGACAAGCACCTCGAAAAATCGAAATTTACAGAAAAAAGGATATACTTCGAGTCCAGAAAAGATTTTTGTACCCCAAAAGTACGCTAGAAGAAAATGGGCATAGTAGCAAAGACATTAGGAGGGCAATAGCGCTAGTGAAGGAAGCGTTCAATAATAGAAGGGAGCTGATGCAGGGGACCTTAAGTAAGGATGTAAAAAAGAGACTGGTGAATAGCTTGATATGGAGTGTGGCACTGTATGGGATAGTTACGTAGGCCTTGAAAAAGGAAGACGAAAATAGACCGAAGGCGTTCAAAATGTGGGTGTGGAGATAGAGAATTAGAGATGAAGGGATGGAAAATCTTATGGAAGACCCTCGGTAGAAGATAGAATGTTGGGAAAGCGGGGAAGGTGAAGAAAGAGAATAGGTTTTATGGACGGGATGAAGAAAGGTAGGACTTACGCTGAGATGAAGAATAAATACTATAGATAGATAGAGCACTGCGCGTATAAGAGTCTGTTGGATATTCTCTGACTTTCATCATAACCTACCTTTAACCGGTAGATTACTCAGATGATGAACCAGATTAGCAAATCAATGAGAATTTCACGGCTTGACATTTTATTTTTCTTATAAATGCACGAGGGCACATCCCTCATAACATCCGTTAGTTACGCTGATTCTCCCTGAAACTGTTGGTCTGGTTTAACACTCACTCACTGATCTACATTAATTTTTTGAAACTTAGATATTCCATTTTTTTCCAGGATATCTGCCGCTTCGTTTTTTTAGGAAAACGTTTCTCCTCCCGTCCTGGAGGCGTCTTCAGCTGTTCAACCTAAAGATGCCTCCAAAAATGGCGAAGAAACGATGCCCTAAAACAACGATGCGGCTGATATCCCGGAAAAAGAAATAGAACATCTACCCAGTCTTCTTCTACCCAGTCTACCCAGTCTACCCAGAAATCTTAAAGAGAATTTTAGAAACTCACTTTACGAGCTTTCGTTGAAAAATTATATTTTACAGACATCCACCTAGAAAAATCAAAAATTCCAGATAAAAAGGTATCTAGTATCTAGTTCGTGTCCAGAAAATATTTTGGTCTAAGACCGAAATCTCACGTAAAGGAGTAAGAATTTAGAGGCAGGATATTTTATTTTAATTTTAAAAGCTTGAAATAAACTTACCACCTCCAGAGCACACGTATATTACCGATGAAACAAACATCCTGTACTCTATCAAAAACCGCAAATAACTTCAGTCGCCGAGGCGTGCCATATTAGTCAGCCGCGGCACTGCAATGCACGCGCGCAACTCAAGCGACGAAAGTGTGACCGCGGCGACGTTAGTTATCGATCTAATGGCCTGGTGGCCTCGGGAGGTTTCTGCCGAGCATGGAATATGAGGCTGTTCATTTAGGGTGAGGCTGAGAGGCAGGAACGGCGCAGAGGAAGAGGGACAGAGAGAAGAGTGGAGAAATGGGAGGGAAACGCAGGAGAATACCCCAGAATTCGGCGAGGATTCCAAGAGAGACAGGGATTGAGGAGGAAGGGAGGGTCGTAACTTCAGACTAAACACACCAGAGATACGGTTACGCCGCCACTATTGCCGCGAAATGGCATCGGCTTCCTCACGTGCAAGTAATCCGTAATCCATAAGGTCGAGAGTGACCTAATGGAGCTCTTGTTCTCAATGCTCCAGGGGATAAGAGATGATATCATCTCTTACAGGTGGCGAGTACAAGGGTGAGGACCGCATATTTTTTAAATATTCTTTTATAACAATACTTAGAAACATACACTACAGAATGTATAAAATAAGAGAGATAAGATTCAGCTACAACGCAAAGATAAGACACTAAAACACAGTTGTTCAGCTAGAAAATTGAAGTTCAGAATGCATGATACTAAACAATGAACAAGAAAATAGAAATGGAAGAATTAGCGAAGAGAGGAAGGAAAATCTTAAGGAAGACCCTCGGTCCGGAAAAATGACAACATTGTACTCGGAGGAAGATGAAAAATAAAGATATTTGCAAAAAGTGGGTAAGATTGCAGATACAATACGCAAGAGAAGACTTACGTTGTATGGACACATATTGAAAATGAGTACCTGTAGACTGAAAAAGAAAATCTTCAGCTATATCACCAAATTAAAGGAAAGAGCAAAGTAGGTTGGGTAAACGATAAAAGGAATGGAGGAAGTTAGCATCAACCTAGAAGATACCAGAAATAAAGAGATTTTTCGAAGGAAGATTGATGGATTTAAGGTGTTCCAAAAAAGCAAATTAAAAAGGTTAAAAACACCTGGTCAGAAGAAAGGAGTTTGAACCGCAGCGAAAGAGTGAAGAAAATTAGGGAGAAGAAGATAAAGACAACCAAGCAAACCGATTGTTTTCCGCAGTACGTAGAAGGCTAAACTCAAATACGAAGACGAAGAAGATTGAAAAGAAGATGAGTAGTATGTCTTGACGATGCAGTGTGTAAAAAATAAACTCGTCTTCGTGGATATCAAGAGCCATTACCGATTTATCTTTAATATCTCAAATACAAGGAGTAATGAAATAATTCTGTGAACATCAAATTACTTAAATTTTAGTGATAATAACCATTATGACTTACAATTTCCAGGACAGCATCATCAACAGGTATCTGTACGAAGATTGCATAACTTCAGCTCTCCACTTTATTCTCTCCGCAGCCAACAGTTTTATTCCTCCAGATCTACACCCATAGTACGAACCGCGGTCGATTTATGCCATTATCGACCCCCTACTGCCATAGAATTAAGTGTTAACACATCGAAGTATCACCGGAGATCAACTTCTAAGGTTATAAACATACCATTGTAAAGCTGCCTTTTGGCAGTCAGCGTAAATAGGGGCAGCACTAGGTCTACTGAATTTTTCTCGCAAGCGGCATTTTGATTTAGCTATAATATCGCATGGCACCCACTAAGATCCTAATAATAATAGCAACGAGCTCGAATTAAAAATATAAATAAATTAGTTTATCGGGTGAGAAATTATGGTTGAAAATTTAGATATTAATTTTATAAAGATTTTTTTCTCGTTACTATAACTCAGATCACGTAAGTTTCAGGCACGACACGGAGTATATTATTTTAACCTCGCACCTTATCTCTAGACCTGATAAAAGTGAAAAAATGAAATAGATACACTGCCAAACTGACAGGTGCAACTTCTCTCCACGCACCATTAATGGTTACAACAAAAACAGTGTAACACATCGTCAACATAAATTGCATCTCTGTCCTCTCCATCCAATCTTTTCCCTTACTCGAAATAATCGATCTTCAAGGCTGTAGTTCCATCTAGTGCAATGCTCGCTTTGCAACACGACAGCCCATAAGATTTACATTCATTTCGGACCCTACGCACTTCAAAACAGTGGCGGATACATATGGGGGGCGCGGGGGGCGCGCGCCCCCCCCTTGCGGGGCCGCCCGCATTGCCACCCGCGCCGCCACCGCCAGTCAGCCCGCACGCTATTCGTTCGTGTCTTTCGTCAGTCGACTCTGAGTCGAGTTATCGAGTATGAATACTTTCTTATGTAGCACGCGCGCGCGTCCGCGTCATCGTATTTTATACGTTTCTGTCTAGCACATAGATAGCTAACCTACGAGAAAAGTCGCGGCCATTCTAGTGATCTCGATACGTTATTCTGTCTGGCATTTGTTCGAGAAAGTCGCGAATAATCTGTTTGTATTTGTTCACACTCCTTAAAAGTCTGGAAGCGAACATTCTGGCACCGAATGTTCTCGAAACAACCGAGTTACATATATAAAGGAAGCAGAGTCGCTGCCAGGCAATCAGTTTGAAAGCTACAATCGTCGCGATAACCTGCGCCCCCCCCCCCTTGAGTTTTTTCTGTATCCGCCACTGCTTCAAAATATGTTGGAAACAGAGTTGATGAGCGCTAAACAGTAAAACAAGTTGGACATTTGCATCCTCGATTGTTGTTTTTTGTTGATTTTCTGTAAAGGCGTCAAACTTGACTAAAATAAAGTTTCTAATTCCTCCGCAGTGAAATATTTACGTTCTTTATTACTTATTATGCACAATAGATAACTATACACAAAGAATTCCGCCGAGACCATTTGTAACCTACAAAATGCTTCCTACTGGCAGAAAACTGAGTTTTGTTGTCTGCGCAGATCGTTCAACTCATCGCCATTCGTGCGCGCTGATATACGCTGATGTGTACCGATATCTGTACTGACTTCAATACCTTGAATGGAAGGCCGCCTATGGCATCACATTCTTAGCTAAACTTAACTTTTGTAATGTAACTATTGAGATTTTTCGTGGTAGTGATGTCAAAATATCGCAATTGTCGAGGCTAGACAATTCCAAGTTTTTTGCTGAAAAAAAGCCCCTGGTCTGAATTCCAGTTCAGGCAAATGATTCTTTCATTGCGAAAATGTGCGAATTTGTATGCGCGCACTCCCTCGGTTCCGAAGTCCTCTATTTTTACGACCCTTTGACATTTTATTTGTCTCGCTGAAAATCATTTTCCAATTTCTGGTCTCACTTCTGTGGATTGTAATTGACTCTGCCTTAAATGCATGAATGGCGACTTAAACGTGATGAAGTACCGAAACACGTACATAAGTACTACAGACTCCCGATAAACCCTTAATATACATTTGGATGTCCCTCTTCTCAGGCGGAATCTTGTCGTTTGAACGCGGTACGCGGGAGCAATTTGAAGGAAAAACAAGCATTCCGCCCGCATCAAGCGAACACTTTCCTCATATACATTCCCTCATATAGTCGGTCCCCCTCGAATCACTGCCCGCTTGGATATCATGGAGGGAGGTCCACGCACACGTATACGCATGTAGAGAGAGAGTGAATTCCTTCTTCTCCCTCTCCCGAGGGAATAGGGAAGGGTAGGAAGGGGAGAGGGCGAAAGCTTGTTTGCATGTGTCAAGTGTGTCTGTGTTTGCGTGAGCAGTGGTTGGGGGGTAGACGCCATTTGAGTCCGCCCAGGAGAAGTGTGACCAGCCGGTCGATCGTGAAAGGGTGTAAAGGACTGGTTTCTTTGCTGTGTAGACAGGGGGACGGCTGGCAATGAGGATGAAGAGAGTCCCCTGAGGGGTGTAGCACAGCCTGCGAAGGAATTGGAGAAAAGGGATTCATGGGAATCGCAGGAATTGGAAGGACTCATGGTGGAAAACTCGGTCGATTGGTCTTAAAGGCTTAATTCACGAAGCACTCGGACTTGTTTGACCTCGACAAAATCGAGGTTTTCGACGTCCGTCACAGACTTGAGCTAATCGGAATCATCATCAACTTAGCCAAAATATTTGCAATTTTTAGACTGGAATGTTTATGCTTTGTTAGCTCAGCGTGAATACGCATCAGAATTTAATCTTCAGATTTGTTAGTTGTGGAACTAGGTAGTACTTTTACTAACATTGCCCAATTTATTTCAAACCACATTTTAATAATGAACCTACTTGGTCGTAAATATATACAGCTGTAAACGTCCATGAAAAGGTATCGCGTGAATAGAATGATGCAATTTCTTCATATATTTGCCGGATAAGAATTTGTTGTGACGTATTTAAATATTTACTTTTTTCTAGAAATTTTTTCCCATTTTTGTTTTTAATATTAGAGATTACTTTAAGGTAATACTTGTTCTAGCACTGAATGATAAGAAATGTAATAATTATCATACTTGATATCATTTAGAGACGCACATACATATTTAATGGGTAGTCGGGCTGGCCCAATGGTAACGTATTTGACTTCCAATCCGAGGGTCACAGGTTCGAGATCTTCTAGTGAGGGTCGCAGATTCGAGAGAGTGAGGTATTATATATTATTTAAATGTAATACTTACACTTGTTCTAGCATTGAATAATAAAAAATATAGCTAAAATACATGATGCCCTTTACAGAAGCACATATATTATATCTACTGGTGGGCCCAGTGCTAGCGTTTTCTACTCCAAATCCGAGGGTCGCAGGTCGAGTCCAATTGACGGCGGAAAAAATATGAAATTGAAAAAAAAACCGACTTTCCTAGAACGAGACGAGATATATTTAGTGCAGTACAAACCAGAACTTCAAGTTTTACCAGTAATAAAATACCAAACCATCTCTGTATTATGAAAGCGTTTCAGGCTTAATTTTGTGGAAATTTTCAATGTCCATAATGACAGGAGAAAAAACTCAGTGGTACATTTCCGCACTCTTTTTTATGCGCATTTTTGTACCTTGAAAATGACACTCTGCGTGGAAACCATGGTCGGTACGCATTAAGAAAGTGTGCACATTTACGACTGATCTTTTATTACAACCATTATGGAAAATCTCATTCAATGAAGTTGCTAATAACTGAAAATTATAATAGGTAAATCAACGGCATGTATTATTTCTTAGAGAACCGAGCCGTTGAACTTCATAATATTATCCAGGACAACTTCTTACAGCCTCGTTTATAAATTAACAACTTCATCATCATTGACGTTCTCCCTATTCATTGGTAAGTTTTTGGCGACCAAGTCAAAACTTTCACCCAAATTAGACAATTTAGAATGAAATCAATAGCGATCACTACATCTGGATGGTTCACGAGATTCACGAATGCCTTGCAATTACAACCACTTTCTTTTCTAAAGGCCTGGTTACACGGTACATGAGAATGTACAAGTTTCTCTACATTTGTGTGAATGGTTTCATGTACAGATTCTTGTACATTTACATGGACAAGATCAATGAATAGGTGGCTACACGGTACATTTTTTCGGACAAGTTTTCGTACATTTTTAGATGCGCATTATGCGTTTTCGTTTTTTTTTTTAAAGAGACAGAAGCCAGATTAAAACTGAATGTGTCATTTGCGTCGTCTGCCACCAGGTGTCTCTGTAATGAGGTCAACTTGTACGATTGTCTGAACGAAATTAGAACAGGTTCTATTTTCTGTTCAGACATTCATACAAAAGTACATTTTCGTGTGGTTACACGGTGAATTTTCGCGTTCATTCTGACATTCAGAAATTCACACATTTTCTTGTACATTCTCATGTACCGTGTAACCAGGCCTTAAGAGATTATAAGGGTTGGTATCAAAATAATCGCACTACTACGCAGCATGTAGTCAAAGATGACCTTGCAAGGGGATGAGAGCAAGGGGTCTTCTCCATCTTCCATTTTACTACTCCATTAATTCCAACGTCAGAAGATGGAGAAAGAGATAATTAGGTGGAAGACTGGACAATACCTAAAGTACCTCTCGACTTGCATCCTCACGCTCCACTCCGGCTAAATGGATACGGGCATTGCGTAAGTACTCCGACCTCAGCCGGGATGGATGGAGTGATTAGGGCATCCCAGGACTCCCTCAAACAATCCCCCATAGTGCAATGCCTCTTCGCTATCTCAACTGGACCCTTCGCCCATATTCTCTTTCTCTCTCTCTCTCTATGTCCAAAGGCAGTCTTAATTTCGTCGTTATTTTCCGCTCACGCATGTCCGTAAAGCCGATCACGGAGTTTCTAAGCAATATGTCTCTGCTCAGAGGACTCTAGCGAGGCACAATTAAATCTATGGACGGCCGCCAAATTAAATTCCTTAAGCCCTTGCACGAGAGGACGATTAATGAGCCCTTTTAATAGACGGTTAAGACGGAGGTACGGAGTATATAGTACAGCCAGGCCAAAAGCGAACTATGGCGGTAATAATTGCATTTCGCAATCCGCCATGTTCTCAGCCAGTTCCTTCCCGGCCAGTCGATAGTTAAGTAGTGACGAACAGAGAGGGAAAACGGCTTTTCAAAGAGAAAGGATTGCTAAGAAGCAATGCCAAACGCGAAAATCATGTCTAAAGGAGGGGTTTACACTGGCAAGTTACTTCCTCAAGTTTCTTCTGCGAGAGCATGCGGTTAATTTAACTCTATTAAGACAAAAAAACTGCAGTTCAGAGACAGTATTGGTTGCTGTTAACATCAGAAACAATATGCTTATGCAAGCGACTGACCGAGACTTTAAAAAGTAGATTTGCAGAGCAGTTTACACCTGCAATTTACTTCGAAAGTCGCTAGTAGCAATTTGCTAGCGCAGTAAACTTACCAGTGTCATTCCACCTTAATTTTGATTTTTATGAGTTTTAATTAAATAAACCATGCGGGTTTGCAGATTATCTACTATTCTCTGGCATAGATCATTGCTTTTAGTTAGGTCTTAATGAACAATTTACACGGCTTTCCTTTCGTACCACTTACGAACATACAATGCGTCAATAATCACGGAGCACATGGCAATGCTTTCAAGCATTGCACCTACGAGTGGGTTAATACTGAGAAGTTACTTCCGCAAGTTTCTTCTGCAAGAGCTTTCGGGGAATTTTTCTATGAAGAATAATTTTTCGCAAGTTAATGCTGAGACAGATTGGTTGCTGTGGTTGCTGTTTACATTGGCAACATTACACTTATGCAGGCAACTTGCAAAAACAAAAAAATCTGCAAGCGGACATGCAGAGCCAAGCTCACGGGAAAGTTTCATCAAAAGTCGCTTACTGCAAGTAACTTGCGCAATAAACTTGCCAGTATAAACCCACATTTAGGAACTGGCTAACAACATGGCGGATTTTCACAACAATCATTACGTAAAATCGCAAGCGGATCACTCATTTTGGCCTCACTTGCGAGATATTATGAGTGAATAACCGCCAAATTAAATTCATTAAGCCTTAGTCCGAAAGGCCACTTAAGAAGCCCTTTGAATGGAAGGTTAAGACAGAGACACAAGGAACATACGGCCAGGCCAAAAGCGAACAATGGAAGTAATAACTACTTTGCGCAATCCGCCATGTTCTTAGCAAATGCCATCCCGGCCAGCCGAGAGTCAAGAAGTGACCACAGACGAATATTAAAAGAAAATGGCTTCCTTAAGGTAAAATATTGCATACTCCGCCGTTCTCTAGGATGATAGGCGTAGTAAAAAACGGAGGTAATGAAAAAAGAGCAATGAAAAATTCCACTCGAGATAATATAATTTATTGTGACCGATATTTCAGCATGTTATACCATCATCAGATATAACATGTCAAAGGGCAAATCGCAATAAATTATATTTTTGCAAGTGCAATATCTTTATATTGTTCTTTTTTTGTTTCCTCCGTGATGGAGGAATTCTACTTATTCAAGCCTCAGACCGTTCAAAGTCAAAAAACGTTTAATTATCGGTGATAAATCTGTAAAACCGACCCTGCTTCAATCATTTTCTCTAAACTGTTGTATCCATGAACGCATCTTTTTCTGCAGTTGCACTCATGCATTACTTCATACACGGCCTCCTATTCTTACAGTTTCCTAATATTTCTTCTTAAAAAATTGTCTTCCAACACATCCACCCAATACTTTCTCGATCTACCCCTTCCTCTCACATAATTCACCCGACTATCATACACCTGCTTCGTTATTCGGCTCTCATTCATTATCTTGACGAGACCAAACTCATTTCATACAAGTCCATTACAGGAGCATCCATTCCACATTCTTTCATCACACAAGAGAGAATTCCAGCTTACTTCCAACAGCCAAAAGAGATGATAATATTCGAAAGTAATGCACAACGTGATCATCATGTCTCATGTTGATGTTTAAGAGTCGAATCACTAAATCATAAACTCCAGGCCAAGTTCAACGAAAGGAAAAGCAATACTCTTAGGCCTCACTCCATATACTCTGTGCCAAGGTCTCAGGGGGATGAAAAATGACTCCAATGCTAATGCGAAAAAATCACGCGTGTCTTATCCCCCCAACAGCAATTGGCAGCGCCAAGAATTAGAACAAGCTTTCATGAAGAGACTGCAGGAGACGAACAGGGTGGGGAACCAATCTCTTTTTTAATTTTTGAATTTGAAAGTTCATGCCGAGCTACAAATACCGACGATAATGAGTGGTGATATTTTAAACGTCTAGTTAGATGAAGGACGTCTTTTGACGCTGCTCTTAAAAAGGTACGCCACCATTTTGACACTGATTTTGACGTCACTTGGCAGAAAACATCGTACCGCATCACACAGGATATCAATTTTATTCATATTGTTTATGCGCATATACTATATTAAGGAACCTTTTATTTCTAGCGAGTTTGCCTTCACTTCTCTGATCTCAGAAAGCTTCAACTTATCGCCTTGATTCAGAAACTCTACTCCTATGTATTTAATTTTGGAAAATTATTAGAATTTTCCTTTGCGTAACCAAACTTTTGCAATTCACAAAGGCATTATCTAAATGTTTTGCGAAATCAGTTGCCTTTCGCGCATGTGTACCAGCTCCTTCGTTTAAAATGTAAGAAAATACTAGGAGAGAAACTACCTAGTTACGTCACCGGATATGGCAAACCCATTATTTTTAGACCCGGAATTGTTGGAAAGTTATGCCATTTTTTTCTGGCCCACAAAATGTTTTCAGTCATTTGGAAATTCGCTTATCTGAGTCAATGGACGCCACTCTTTAACGCACACTCTTAATGGACAGGATACTAATGAATGGTCCGCATCACTACTGGCACGATGCCGAAAATGTCAATTTCTTTCCAACTCTAAATCGGGTAACACTCAAATCACATTAGAGAAAGTCATATACACGGATGGATTCCGGCGACGACCTTGACGCGGAAAGATAGAAGGAAGAGTTGGACCATTTCCAGCCACTTCCCTTATACATCATAATCTCCTCCGTCACTTCCAACCAGGGAGGTCCCCCAAAAATCATTTCCCTTTCCCCAGAAAAAAAAATAATTTATCCAATTTTTACGCTTCCCCATTTTTGATACGCCTTTTTGTTTTTACGACCAACGTCATTCTCTAAGAATTTGTCCCCATAAATAATATAACCCATCTTCGCTATTTCCATTTTCCATTTCCACAAGGCTGCCAATTTTCCGCATTGAATCCTCTATCCCGCATTTTCTCATTTCATTGCCGGATTCGTTGGCGTAGAGGTCAAGGCCGCGCATGCTAATCCTAGGGTCGTGGAGTCGAGTACCGTCTGAGTGGATTATCCAACCACCCAGAGCATGGTCATCTGCGTTCATTCATTGCCGTCTGGTAAATGAACTCGCCGGAGGGGTTGTTTTTTTAATCTAATGGAAATGCATGAATAAATATCCTCCATCGACTTGGAGAAAACAGTCGAAAGTGTGGATCAGAAAAGAATGCTGAGTGTTCTTAGCCATTCAAACCCAAAGGTGGGTTTACACTGGAAAGTTACTTGCAGCAAGCAACTTAAGAAATAAATTGCAGGTGTAATAATAGACAAAAGTCACCATGAGACTTCGACAACAAAAACTACCGTGGAATAATTTTGACACTAGGAAGTACATTCACCAGTGATGGAAGAAATATGAAAGACAGGAAACGAGTAGCATAAGCCATTCTACCAGAATGAGATTCTGTTAGCAGATTAGTACAGGCCATTCTGCCAGAATGAGAGTCTATTAGAAGATTAGCAGTAGACAAGCGTGGAAGTAAGGCAGAACTTCATTGAAACACATATTCGGAGTTTAAAAAAAATCAAATGGCAGTAAAATGAGGATAACAAGTGTAGCAGCAAAAAGAATTAAGATTTAGTGCTTTCCCGGCGTATTAACTTGGTGAAGCTTTCTCGGGTTTCCAACCGGGTGATGGTCTCCATGTAGGCTGACGTTTCGATGTCTGACTCAGTCATCGTCATCAGGGCTGATGAAAGGATGTCATTTCTGCTCGTTGGCCGACTTATATATCTTAGAGTCGCGAGTTCCGCGGCGCTTGATTGTCCGTAGTGGCGGGAAAGGTGTTGGAGCCTCCTGATTGGTTGCTTTGATTTTTCTTCTTTCTGGCTTCTTTCACGTGTTCACTCACTCAGTAATGCCTGGAAACCTATACTAAAACACGTGAAAGAAGCCAGAAAGAAGAAAAATCAAAGCAACCAATCAGGAGGCTCCAACACCTTTCCCGCCACTACGGACAATCAAGCGCCGCGGAACTCGCGACTCTAAGATATATAAGTCGGCCAACGAGCAGAAATGACATCCTTTCATCAGCCCTGATGACGATGACTGAGTCAGACATCGAAACGTCGGCCTACATGGAGACCATCACCCGGTTGGAAACCCGAGAAAGCTTCACCAAGCAAAAAGAATGTTAGTTGGAAGTGTCGTGTCATCGAAGGAAGAGGATCAAATTCACGGAGATATTTACCAACGAAGAAATATTTAGAAATAGTTGGAGAGAAAAACGTTTGATGAAAAACCTGCAAAGAAGAAGAGGAAGCAACCTCACTGGTTACCTTCTGCGACACAACACCGAAATGAAAACGTTAATGGAAGGAGAAATGAATGACGGAAGCAACGGAAGCCCAAGGATGAAATACATTAAGCAAATGATGAGGGTCATTAAAATGAAGAATATTGTAGAAATGAAGTGGCTGGCTGAGATGAGAGTGGAGTAGAGAGCAGGAGCAAGCCCATCTTCATATTTATGAACGCTGGTTACTATGATGATGATTTATTCTTTCACAAATTCAGATCCTCCAGCACCAGACCCTGGGCCTCCATCCTTAATAGTTACACTAAAAGCTAAGCGAGAGTCTAGTTATTTATTCCGAATTGCTATGTTTTATTTATAGCTATATAATTTTGCCTCGTTTTCAAATTATTTCAACGACATTACGTGTATTTAAATAGTGTAAATTAAAATAATAGACAAATGAGTGCTATTTCCAAACGAGCTTGACGGTAATATATAGATATTTTCTGCATAAATTACAAGCTGATAAAACTTAACATATTCAAAAATAATCTCTCGAGTAAGTCGTCAATGCCAATTTAATTTTCTAGAGAAAACAAGTCAACCAAATTATTTTTAGAGCTCACTTCAATAATAGTTGCTAGCAGAATAATTCTACTAAAAAATAAAAGGCAAAAAAATAATGAATAACCGCGGTTATAAATACTGTATTATGGTTCAGCTAAGCAGTAAAGGACCGATAAAATTAGTCATTTGTGCATTCTCACGCCTCTGCATTTATTATTTTCGATATACTCTAACTCCACGATAAATGAACCTTCCGTTGATGAGAAAAACAAAACAATCCCAGCTCTAGAGTAAAATACAGAGTTTATATGTACAAGCGATGCTTTCAAAGTTATCACACTAACCAATGAAGTAAATACACTGACAATGAGTTTCACTCATATGCACCTCTATACAATTTTAGGCATCCGCACATTTTATTCTTGAGTAAGTTATGCTTAAAACATTTTGATGAAACTACCAGCATTCGGCGGCGGCAAAAGCTGAGGTAATCAATGAAATGGATGAGCCTACTAGATGAATAAGTAGCTATAGAAAACGTGCGGTGGATACCATGGGCGAAGTTGTCTAGCCTAGTGAAACATAAGCTGAAAATTCTGCGAAGATACCCTGTTTATATGAAAGTCTTCACAAAGAGAGACGGCTAAGGCCATAGAATGTAAACTCTAAATACCTTCCTTTCAAAGCAGGTTTGTAATTAACGGCAGCAGTATCGTGAAGTGGGAGCCAACAGGATACCGCTATTGTTTGGCAGACAGTGGGTACTTTTAACATATGCCCACTATCCCACGAGTTCCCTACAGAGCTGAAACCTTTTAGACTGGATAATAGCTCCAAATATAGACACTGTACACGATGGACAGTTGTACCATGAAGTCGACTATGTCGAGGCAGAAATGTTTGCTTCCAGGAAAATAGTTTTGTGCCCTTACCTCACTAACGTTACAGGTATCATAAAAAATAATTTACGATACATTTTTTCTAACTTGTAGCCTAAAAAGTTGAGCATGCTTCATATATATCAAAAACCAACTTGGCTTTACTAAAATTGCTTATTTTTTCGTGAATTTCGATTTTCTTTGATGATGTTGCATCAAAGAGCATAGAGTACAACGTTACTCGACCTTAAACGATATTACAAGGTGTGGATAAAAGTTTTGGATTAGCAGCGATTTACTTTCGCTATTAACGAAAGTAGAACTATTGGCAATTTCTCACTGTAAAAAAATAAGATTTGTGGAAAATAAATAAGGTAACAGTTCAATGCTAAATGTTTGATAATGATGAAAAATATGGAAAACAGTCGCATTAAATTTCTTATTATTATAATAAAGTTAAAAAGTTGTTCTTTTGTCAGATACAAGTCACTTCACATTTAAGTCCTGAGACCACATTATTAATTTTGCTTCTAAACTGATCAAATTTCCCAGAAGAAGCGAAAAGTCAGGTTTCATTGTTTGTGCAATATGGATAAATATTACCTTGTTATTATAATGTAATAATAATTTTGATAAAAGCTGAATGAGGAAATATATAATTTCAGCCCAACTCCAAGCTACCACTACCTACCCCTCCATGGGATAGGTTGCAGCACCTCGAAGTACCATTCAATAAAAAAATGAAATATAAAAGTTCCAACGCTATAAAACAAGGTTGTAAACAACCTTCTCTAGTAATAGATTTCAAGATATATTTAAAAAAATACTTAATGATAAAGGAGTCATTTACGATAAAAGCTGAAATTTTACTACTTATCCTAATAACCGCTACTCAATAAACTCCTCAAGTATATATTCTGACGCACATATATTTTTTTGACAGAAGGTGTGACAAAACTCACTAATGCGAGATAATTTGGAAGGAAACTATTCCCCAATTCGGATGTTCTTGGCAAACTGGAGAGCATGCATTATTTAAGCGCATTTAAGCGCATTTATAAAATTTCAGGAAGTGAACTCAGATAATATGTGTTAATGAGACGAAATTTCTAAACAGCTAGGAGTTAGAATCTGAGAGGGATCATAGAAATTATCATTATATATTCTCACGGAAAAGCATAAAGGGCATAATCTTCTTAAATAGAGCTCAGACGATAGTCTACTAATGAATATATTCATACACGTGCAACAAAAGGACAATAAATTCTCAACAGAGGTAAACTTCATTTAGCAGCAGGAGCGGCGATGATAAAATAACTTGAAGAGATTAAATAAGCAATTAAGGACGATTCAGGGAGTAGTGTCTGACGAATAATTGAGACGTAATGCAAAATCACGTACCTGGAAAGAGAGTAGCGGATAATGGGTTAGTGCAGTACCTATTGCAAAGAACATAACGCAAGGTGAAGAGCATCATGGTTTGCAGAACGTGTCTTTTGGAATGAACGTTATATTATCAATATAGAATCTTACCTTTAACGCGAAAAAAAAACCTGCTAAAAGTAATCGGGGAGAAAAAATAATTTTCGAAGATAAAATATCGAAAATTTATTAAAAATAGATATCGATGATACTATAATGCACTGCGCGTATGCTAAGCGTGAAGAAAATTCAACTTAGTTCGGAGCTGATAAAAATGGTGGAAGGGACATAAACTCATCCAAAACACTGTCTGAGTTGCAAAAGTTTTCCAGTTGCAGTAATACAAGCTTTCTTAAGGAAAAGGCCAACAAAACAAGGGAACGTAGGGACTATAAGTCTGTATGGGAAATCCATTTAAATATTTCCTTAACTTTTGGAGTCAACTAAATAATTACTTGACTTCAAATCGTGAAGCTTGTAATCAACAAAACCTTCCGATCATGAACTCCCCAAAAGCTACAATAAGGAAAAAGAAAAATCATCCAAAACACTCTTTGAGTTGCTAACATAGCAGTAACACTAGTTTTTTTAGGAAAAGGCCTACAAAAGGTGACACAGTTTGGAATATTAGCCTGTATGGGGAATCCAATGAAATAATTTCCTAACGTTTTGAGTCAACTAAATAATTACTTGACTTCTCGTGAAGCTTGTCATTAGAAACACCTTCCAATGACTTTCTTCCCAAAACTGATAGGGAACAAAAACGTAATGACGATTGAGTTTCAGAATTCGTCTTAGTCACAGTTTTCATTAATATAAGATGACATTGAAACTAAATTAACAGGTAACCATAGCAAGGCTTCAATGATCAACGAAACTTCCTCGATTCATCAAACATTCCAGTCAAGTTCTAGGGAATGTTCGTCCAAAATTATTCTTTTACCAAAAAGTCACTTCCCGCTGACGATTTACTCTCGTCTCTTTCACCGGGGAATCTCGCTTTAAAAATTGAAGCGAGTAACTTAAACTCCATTCCGAGTCATGAAAAGAAGAGTTTTAAGAAACGCGGCCCTGAGTTCCTGTTCTTAACCTTAAGAGTTTTACCTTCGGAAGTTCCCCGAACCTCCACTCAGAACGTAACGAGCTTTCCGCACTCAAGATCGGGAGGAGAACGCTAAAAGGTATTCGGGCAATAGGAATGATGGCGTTACGAGAGCATAAGACTCGCACATTTGGCTGGCTCATTTTCCAGGAGAGACACCTTAAAAACGTGGTCGTGCTGTAGGATCTGAGTAAATGAAGGTCCCGGGAAGATATTGAGATCCTAATCTTCCTGCACTCTTGATAGCTGCTGTTGCTGCCTTGAAATTTTAAGCGTCCTAAGATGACTGGATTTGTGGGAGTTGGATTACCGCACCCGCATAGGGTGGGTCGAAAAAAACGAATTTTCGAGAATCGAATCAAAAAAGTTCGGAAAGGTACGTATTAGCACGCTTATAAACGAAAAATGTTTGAAAACATTAGTTTCATTTTCAGAATGCGCAAAGAGTCTATAATTTAAAAAAATATACAAAAAGCATCAAATATTACCAAAGCGCTAAAATTTAATTGATTGAGTATTCCTTTTTCTAATAGCGTGAAAGTAATTTATTTTATTTGTCTATAATAGAAAAAATATTTTTTTTACATGCGCGCTAAATTTCGAGTTCGTGTACAGGACCTTAAGCTTGCGCATTTTGGTGAAAATATTATATTTTTACAGCATTACAAAAAGATGCACTGCTTTGTTTGAACTATATACGAATCCATTTTTAACTAATTTGTTCTAATGGTAGTTTGAAAATTTATACTCAGGAATGAATTTATTTTTCATAAATTATGATTTAATCTGGTACCAAGCTTTCCATTAATGGAGGGGGCGACATCTGACATTCCATCCTATGAATCACTTCACTGCAGTTCGTGGTACCAAAAATTATTGATGAGGAATAAGTTATAACAGATTTATCCTTCGGCTGTTGATTTTTTACTTTTAGTATCCTCCTTTACCCAATCTCTCATTGGTGTTGCCTCTCACCCACTATCATAGCCATAT
The DNA here is from genome assembly GCA_963573305.1 of Pyrrhosoma nymphula. Classification (NCBI taxonomy): domain Eukaryota; kingdom Metazoa; phylum Arthropoda; class Insecta; order Odonata; family Coenagrionidae; genus Pyrrhosoma; species Pyrrhosoma nymphula. The sequence goes on along the minus strand of OY754336.1, from coordinate 39,975,290 downwards.
TCTCCGGATTACAGAAGAACGCGTTTCTTTTAATCAAAGTATTTAATGGACGGAAATAATCATCTACGAAGAAGCCCTAAAAAGAGTTGAAGAGAAGAGAAGTATGATGAAAACATTGCAAAGGACAGGTACACTTATTGGACACGTTTTGCGACACTATGACCATCGAGGAAAATTACGAATGACGTCAAAGTTAAGAATCATGCAGGAGTGAAGCTCTTCATATAAGGATTTTCCAACTGGCAGAGTATCCTCGACAATAATAAGTGCTGAGCAAAGAATATGGGAAAAATGAAAATGGTGAATTATCGAAGAATAATGAAGTTCAAACGAACTGAGCGCATCTACAATGAAGGAGTCTTAAGAAGTTTTGGAGAGAAAAATGTTTGATGAAAACTCTTGAGGAGAGGAAGACACAATCTTACTCGGCACAATGTGCGACAATAGCCTACAGAAATAAATGAGGAAAGGAAAAATTCCCGGGAAGAGTTAGTGAGAAAGACGAAGAATGTAATACATCATTTTAGATGTTCTACGAATTTGGAGAGAAAAGATGTTAATGAAAAGTCTAGGAAAAAGTAGTAACAAAAATTAATTGGATACATTTAGCGTTAAAACAGCTTCTTGAAAAAATAAATAGAAGAAGAAATTAATGGGAAGAATTATCGCGGATGGTGTATATACTCAGACAAATCATGATAGGCGTTTAAGTGAAAAACTATGTAGGAATGAAGCGGTTGACTAAGAGTGGATTGGAGACCTGATGCAAACTCATCTTAGAATTGATGACGGCTGATGATGATGAGCGAGTTCACTTCATTTTTCTGCAAAATTAAGTACAATTAAGTGACTCATGAAAACATCAAATCTATTCGGAACTACAGCCTTTTTGAAATTTATATGACCTCTTAATTGCTGGACTCGACCGAGCTCGTTACGCGCACGTTCCTTACATTTCGGATGAAGTCGTCGCAGTTGGCCTCCTAGGCCGGGGCCAAGATCCTCCTCCCGGATTCGGATGCATTATTCATCGGCTTCGGCGCCCGCCCCTCCAACCCTCCTTGGACCATTCTTTTCTTCCCTCATCTTGCCCCCTGGACCCTAACATCCCTTCCACTTAAAAACACCACGCCCCCAAAGCATTCAACAACCCCTGAAAACCACTCGATCTCCCCGTCCTCCTTCCACGCTTACCCCCCCGTAATTGTTTTCCTAAAGTCTTTCGACCCTCTCTCTCGTACCCTTCGACTCTTCTCTCCCGTCTCTGTTTACTCAACCCGCTGGACCACTTTCCCTCCACTCTTTCTTTCTCTCTCGTACCCTCTTCTCCCTTCCCTGTTTGCTCTCTTTAACCATCTCTCTTTTTCTCCTCTCTCTACTTCGTTGCCCATTTTTTCCCCCTTCTTTTGTCCCATTCCTGAACTCACTTCCGCCAAGAAAAACCCAACTATCCACACTTCCGGCCTCCCTCTTGTTTCCAATTCCATCCCCTTCACCAGAGTGTCTCTCCCGGCACTTATCTTTACCTCTTATCCCGAAAGTGTTCGAAAATTTTTTTCCCGCCTCCACGTTGCCTGCCCTTGGATCTCTTTTAACCTTTCATACGTTGATACAATATAGCATTCCCCATCGTGGCGACTTCACCCTAATTATCTTTAAAGCGTAAAGTATTATCGTGAATTGAAGAATGATTGCAATTGTCCACCTTGCAATCCAATGAAATATTTCCTACTAAATAATTACTTCACATAAAATCGTGAATTTTGTCATCAAAAAAACCTTCCCATCAAAAGAAAAGGGTATAAAACTTAGTAGAAGTCTTTCATTCAAGATGTATAAGTTCCATCACATCTTCTTCGACAAAGCATCATTAATTATGTAAGTATCATGTAAGGACTCATAACCTCACAGCTCTATTTCGAATACCGACATATTTATTAAAAATAATGTGAATAATCCAACGTTAACTTATATTTCTTAACTTTTAAGGTACATTTAAATTTGCGTGTAACTACTGAACCCGTAAATCCAGCTAAAATTGATGGTCGGTGAGTTAAATTAGTGGACGCTGATCAGATTCATGGTAATTAAAACACTTAGTACTTTTCCACACTTTTATATCGTTCAACGACAACTGGTTTTGACCTCGAAACCAGTCCTAGCTTCACTTCCATTATAGAGCATGCTACACATATGCATTTCTTATTATTGTTGACATTTATTCGGAACTCCGTATAGCCTCACCACCTACCGAAGGATGTTGGAAAAGGTTGCCCTGGCGACAAGACAATACTTTGGGAAGGAAAAATAATAGGTATTTACAACAACTGTCATATATTAGCAAATTAAATGCATATGAAATGATCACAAGCAATATTCAATTCAATACCTCAGTTAATATGGTATAAAACTACGTTTAAAATATTTGAGAGTGAGAGAGTGAATATAAAAAGGTAATTTTTAATAGGCACATATACATATCATGCATTATATGCGCCAATAAATTTCCCATTTATTACTGACATGCTGCTCGTTCGCACGGGTAAAAAGAGTCATTCAGGATATAGTCTTTTACAATATTATACATTTCTATAATTCATTCTGCTGTATATCTTGAGTTTTTCTCTTTGAATAAAAGATCCTCTCAATACGACGACCTCGTGCAGTCATTCCGCGCATGAAATGTTCTCTTTAAAATTTCATTATCTAATACTTCCTGGACTTCCTCCATTCTGATGATGTGATTCTTCTTGTGAGTTTTCTGATTTCCGATGCCAATGTATTTCTTCTGAAGCTTTGTTTCTTCTTTATATTTCGGATTCATATTTCCATAAAATTCCCCTTCATTTCCATAGACGACCTCAGGCGACCCTTCCACTTTGGCTCCGAAAAATTTCCTCCTCGATGCCCGAGTTTCTTTTTTCGAAGGAAAGATTTTTTCATTCTGAGGAAACTTCTGAATTTTGCTCTTCTCACTAGCGCAAGACCTAATAGGGTGAAAGAGCAGTAAAAATAAAATAAAATTTCGTACCTGAAATGGAATACACGATTTCACGTTTCATTAAGGTGGCTTGGAGCGGTAATCTTCGAAGCTTGGAAGTGGAGAGGTTGGTGCATCGAGGGCATATTTTAATAATTTTTTAAGTAATTCGAAAAACAATTGGGCCACATTTCACTCAAGTGCATCAGTATACTCAATGTAACTCTCCACACAGGAAGTAATATAAATGATACAAGAATTTTTTTTTTAATTTTTATCCTTAATTAACGCATATTATGACTAGTATTTTCGGCGCGGTATTCGAAACTAAGACGAAATTGTATTGAAATATTAATATTGTTTATATATTGGACTCGGTAATACCCTATGATATATTTATCAACAGTTATGATAGTGATTAATGTATAATTTTGCGTTTAGAAGAAAAATTGTGCTTATGCAAAGGAATTGTTACGAAATATATCTCATTTGCCGTAAGGCTACGATTTAAAATAGCTTCGAATTTCCAATAAACCAAATCGTCAATGTTTTTCAGTGTTATCTATAGATATTACTAATGAGAACTCGTATGCAAGTTCCACACAAATATGTAAATAAACTAAAATCTCTCAAACCACCTTACAATGAATTCAAAAAGCAGCGTAAAGTTTACAAAAAGCGTATCGGTTTGCGAGTACTTGCAACGCTTACTTGGCAAGCCACGAAAGGGGCGTGTTGCAATTAAGGTTAGGTCAAAAGTCAAGAAAATATTAAGAAATAAAAATGGGACGAGGAAGAAAAATGAACATAAAGGAAAGTGTTATCTTAAATCAGCAAGTATTTTCTCATTTGTTGATGAATACGGATGTATAAGTGGTGCTTCTTCATCGTTATGCACTGGAATGGCAGGGGGCCTTTGACGCTGCACGGAAAAAATTCAGATTTACGAAGATGGCAGATATTCATTTAAGTATGCGACACAAGGATATTGAAATAACCTCAGATTTACTTCTACTAAATTGTGTGAAATACATTTGGTTGAGTATATTTTTTTAATTATATATAATTTTTAATTATAGCTCGAAAACAATTAATAGCCACTTATACATTGGTCTTAAGAGCAACTGGAGCCTATTTAAAAGTCGAATTTAGTGAATTTAAAACGTTGACAGAGGAAAATTCAAGAACCATTTATCACTCAAATTAATCACTGCAGCACTTCATTATCATGTACAATACTGAATTTGATAAAGGAAAAGAATTAGCAAATAAAATTCTTGGGTTTTACAATTTCTTTTCAAAAATATCGGATCATTGGTCATTTGTGGAGGTGACCGACCACTGAGGTAATTGCCGCCTTTAGGGATACGTGGTAATGGTAATGGAGGGACTATTAGGGGAATGTAAAAGTGGAGAGAAACCCGGCGTCGATGCTAATTCACCCCCTGCAAAAGCAGTCAAGCGTTACGAGGATTGACCGCCTATCCAGGGTAGGCACTGCACTTGAAGTACCTTCCGTAAGATTCTACTGAAAAGAATCTCCACCAATTCTGGAATTTGAACCCGGACCTGCGAGATGGAAAGACAGTTCTCCAGCCACTAAACCAAGTCGACCCTCTCCAGCATTTTTTTAATAATACGGGGAAGATATATCCCACTTCCTCATACACGTCATTAAAATTGGAAGTAACTACTAAATGCATCTTGCGCACAGCTTTTCGGGACCCGAAAAAGTGGTGGAGATCTGATTTTTTAGGAATCTTAATTAAATTAACGCCATTTGCGGACTTCGAGGTAGTTCCAATTCACCTTCCCGATTCGCTTTGGAGGTTTTCTGAATCTTACAAAGGGCACTATATTGAATGCTCTTTTCTAATGTGACGCTGTAGGAGAAGTTACTTCTACTTATTCTGACTTGATCCCGTTCGCTCTGTCATTCCCGCAGTAATCCTACACCAGCTTTTATCTGATCGCATCCATTCAACCTTCTTCTTATTCCGCTACTCTGGTTGAGACTCCGTTCTTCTCTTTTTCCAGCCATTTTTGCCCTCAGCCACAAACCTATCCACTGCTGAGCCAAACCCACTGACCGACCCAGTTCCATTATCTCCAAACCGTTTCCTGATCTAGCTAGTCCTCTACGGTGTGGCCAGCAAGGTCTCCCCTCTCCCTTACGAGCTAGCCTTTTCTTTCAATTTGAAACTGCCCACCCTAATCCCTTTCAGACATCCGGGAGCAATTCCACGTCTCTCCCCACTTAACCATCGACGTGAAAAGGCCCACCACAACGGGATACTTACGTATTTGCCAATCACTTCCCTTGGTCGCTCGGCGGAAATAAAATATAAAACCGAGATTTCACTCTGTCTCTCCTTCTTCGTCGCAATTTCTCCTACCATTTCCTCCATTCCCTCATAGACATTCTCTCTTTTTCCGGCTTCTCTATTTTCAAAGCATCCAACCGCTGCTCCCAAGGGTCATTTACAATCATAATTATTTTTTTTGCAGCATTTCCTTTTCGTGTTACCTTTACATAGGTACAAGTTTTCCATACCACAGGGTTTAAGGTAGTTTGAGTGAGAAATAACGTACGTAAAATTCGATGAATTTGAGCTCACGATATTGAAATCAAGGTCATCTTTTCAATGATAACAAAATACCATCCACTATAAATTTACTTTTGGAGATATTTGCCAAGAAATACCAGCCATTTCCCATGAGAAATGGTTATGGTATACACTCCAGAGGCGCTTTATTTAAAAAATAAGTACCTATTTTTTAACGAATAGGCATCGTCAGAAATAAATAAATTAAAATAATAAATTTAAAAATAAATAAATTAGGTACTCAACGCAGTGATTTTTACCGAATCACAAAAAAGCCTTCATTTTTCAGCGTACTGCATGAAAAAAATTAATTTAAGTTCAAACCTTATATATCTATATTTAGTCTAGCACTAAGAGTTTCAGCAGTTAAATGTTAATATTTTGCGTGATTAATTTTATAATATTTACCTATGCTTTATGCATTTGCTAAAATTTTAAAATAAGATTTGAATCTCAGGGATTTCACGGTTTTACACAACATGTTTTACACAACATGTTGGACAACGTTTCAATACTCGAGTAGAGTATCAAAATGCTGTCCAACATGGACCTTGGAACCCGTTGTAAAACATGAGAAATTCCTGACATATATCTTCGCCGGGAAAGCCTGGAATGTTACATAAAATTTGAATATTGTCTCTATAATGGCTTGGGAAAAATCTCCCAGAAACAACACTAAATGTGCACGAAAATGGGCGAAACACATAAGTAGTACTTTTCATTCAATTTCAAATGCCAGTTTTTTGAAGAAGCTGCATGAGAACAGAATTTTTTCCAGGACTGAATGGTTATAAAATAAAAGGGACCAACTAATGTGGGTTTTTATGTTAATAATTTAATCCAAAAAATATCAGGTTTTGAAGAAGAAATTAAGCGTGAAAACCTAAGTCGTCCTAATAAAATCATTATTGGATATTAAAAAAGCTATTTTCATTCCTCCTTGACGCAAAACTTCCAGGATAATAAAACTTTAAACCGTTTCCTCCATCAAAATGTATCAGTTAAGTAGAAATGGTACTGCCATCGGCTCCTGCGGCACAAAAAAGTAATATTGTTATAAAATATTTCGGCGACGAATCCAAATCTTTATTGAGCATTCTAATCCCTCGTACAACGGTAAACTTATCGTAAATTAATTCATGAAATCTATATTCATAAAACAAGTTTCATGAATGAGCATGCCTCAATGACACACGAGTAGGAAAAATTCATGAATTTTGCGCTGATCGATTGCCGGCATGAACAAGAATTTTTTGTTGTGAAGGTTGTTACGACACAATCGGGTCAAAGAGAACATATAGCAAAGCGTTCTATAGAGAGTCTACGAGCTTAATTATGGTACTTAAAAGGCATTGAATATAGACTTTTAAGTACCATCATTGCGGAAATAATAAGAATAAAAATCAACGGAATCAATTGTATGAACAAACATAATCGTTCACGATAAGGAATAGAGATACAAACGTAGCAGTTCCATAATAATAATGCGATATTTATTAATGAAAATACAACACGATATTTAACAACAGATGTTTTCGCAAAATAATTCTACTTCAGGCAAACAATAAAATGTAAGCAACAATACACTCAAATATACGATGCGTATAATAACTAACCTCTTTAGCTTATTTCAACTCAAACTGAACTGGAGATTTCCGACTTCAATGAGATTTTCTTCTCAAGTAGGTACTCTCTGGCAAGGGTATGGTCGAAGCGCATGCGCGCGGAAAAACCAATCATTGGTGTTCCGTCAAGAATTTACAGAGTTGCCAAATCTACAGAAATTCACAGAATACTGGCACACGCATGCGCAGTCCGATTCTAAGAGTTTCCATGAATTAATTAACGAAAATAATTACAAAAATAATGTCGTGGGACAGCAGCTTTACTCATCCTTTCGATTAGGTCAGGCATTAGGTCATCAACGACAAAAAAATACGTTTGAAACGACAGAGAACGAAAAGACAGAATTTCCTAATTTGCTTTGACCCACGCGAGTCGTGTCGGGGGAACCTCATTAAATTCACGGTTTCCTTTCTGCTCCCTCTCTTTTACCCTCCGCTATTCTCTCTATCTCTCTTTATCTTTCTTTGGTGCTTCCCCTTCTTTTAATTTCACTGTAATTCTTCCCCGTTTCCTTTTATTTATTCTCATTCACATCGAACTGCTTGCTCCCCCCCCTCTTTCCCCAGTCGCCCATTCATAACTCTCCGGCCCACATTCTGTGGAGAGGTCCCTCGAGGTTATTTTTCATCGGCCCATCCAGGAAATTCAAGAGGGGTAAAAGAGAGGGAACGGGGCGTGTCCTTTCAGCCTTTTGAAAACTCAATTGGATGGAGACACGCCCCCGCGAATCTTAATTTCTGGAAAGCAGTAGTAATTTAAGGACGGTGAAGAAAGGGTTTAAATACATTCTCCGTTTCTAAGTTTCGATTCACAGCCTGAGGTATTTTGGCCAGCCTCACGAGCTTTTGAGCTGGGGAGAAAATGATACCCGTATCCAAGAATTGGAAAAATAACAAGACGTGGTAATTTGTGCATGTAGATTGGTTGTCCAGCATCCGGAGCTTAATTAGTTTTGCAAAAATGGCTAGATGGCAGCTCTCAGTAGGTTGCCAGCCATGCTGGGAGTCTTGCCTGTTTTGGTTAGCAGGACGTATTTTATTTCCCACTGTATCGCACTTGGTATCCATATTTTTGTACATATCATGAAATTGTAATCATATTGTATTTAACCATTAGTGGGGCCTAACTTAATTTGTACTAGCAAATGCTTCATTAACAATGCCCAGAGCATACTAAATAAATATTCAATTCCATTCTATTCCACCTTCGTAACTTGTTTATAATGTGACACGCGAGTAGTTTCTTATGTTAATCCAGAACTTTAAGTAAAACGCATCACGTACACTTCTCTCAATACATTGATTACCAAACTATCTATCATACCCAGACCGGGAAGATTAGAGGGAGGACACCCTCTATACCTGGTACTGGGTGAGGCAGGGGGAGGCCAATCCTCCATACCTCTACCGTGGTGCTCTTGTCCCCTGTCTGCAAGTGGCAGACAGGTATGGGGTTGGCACAATGGACCAAGAAAGGTCTAAGTACCCGGGCTCCTGACGAAGGCCCCTCGACTAATAATCAATCAATCACAGCCGAAATAACATTCTGCTAGACACATTGAAGGAATATACTTCGTAGTTTCCGAAAAGCTATATTGTATTGGCACGACGTGCGTTTCCCAACACTGAGACAAGTTCATGTGGCACTCATATGCTGAGGTCGCGGGTTCGAGTCCAACCGGGATGGAATTCTCACCATCCTGGTCATGGGTGTTTCTGTATAAATCTGTAAGGAGTTTCTTGTTATAATGTAATCAATAGTCCTGAATTCGCTCAAATTTAGACGCACATATTTATAATTACTATGCCACATCGTGGCAAAACTTGTAGCATTCCAGTAAAACAAAAGTTTGGAAACTACGTTTGTTCTTTCAATATGGATATTCATGGTTTTAAAAAATTCAGAACAAATACCATAGGTTTCGTGATTCTCGTATTTACTTCGTGTCAAAACTCAATCCAGACCACGATCCCATTTCACCTCATCGAATAAGACGTGTGAAAATATGACTTGGTGACGTAAAGTCGATATCTAACGACAGGAGTGAGTGATGAAAAAAGCAAAGCGTCTCTCGCCCCTCAATGCACGGGGGGGGGGGGGTGTCTTCAGATCCGAAATCCAATCGCTCGGATTGATGCTCGAGGGATCGAATAGGGCTTCCCAAGAATACGGCGCCATTCGAACGAGTGAGGTAAGGTGGTACCTCTCATCTTCCCCCACCTTCTGCTAAGGCTCATCCGAACGTCTTAGAGAACACACGTCAGTTGCAGATAAATGTTTCGACGAGTTCTCTCCTCTTCTCATGAATACATTCTCTCAGTCATCCGCCCCACAAATCTAGGAGATGAAATCCCAGCATCCGCCCGCCGCGCCGCAGCCAATCCCCCTCGTAGTAATCCTCTCGCGGAAATGATTCGCCACCGTTTTCTTCAACAGCTGCAACTTTTTTGCAACTTCGCATGCAACACCTGCTCCATCGCGCCTTTTCTTAAAATCATACGAAACACTAGGTTTTAAAAGGCGCCCACTTATTTGAGAAAGATATTGAAATTAAAATGACACTAGATATCATGAGTTTATTCACAACACTAAAAAATATACAGGGAGTATTCTTGATACTCCCGTCGGATCATTATTTCGTGAATGCGAAATTACATACGTTACTCTTGCTATTGAGAGATTCTTTTTTTTTGTTTGTCAGAAAGAAAGTTGAAATGAAAGATAGAAAATTACGCTATACATAATATGTATTAATCGAAATCATTAGCTAACATATGAACAATTGGTCGATAGTAACTAATATTTTCTGCTTTCCAATATTGATTTTACATTTCTTGTGTTATTAACGTCTAACTCACGTTCTCAGTTCTCCGTAGACACCTTGATCGACAATTTCCGGTAGTCGACAAAACGGGCTGTCCAGTCAAGGTTTTAGATATTCTGTAATCCTTATAGTTTTTGCACACGATGCCCTCGAAAGTACACAAATATTGGTCGCGGCAAAACCTTACATGACACCGCGAACGAACCATAAGATGTTCATTCGCATTCACATAAAAAAATTACATTCTTTCCGTTTATTTGCGAGAGAGAGCAACGTACATACAGTTGTCCGTGTGAGAATACTGCTGTTTGGAGTTGAAGTCCAACGTGAACAAACGACTGACCCTGCGAATTGTTGATTGTAATCGCATGTGCCGGAATCAAGATGAAAGGGAACGTTGTCTCAGACGGAGCCAAATCAGAAATGATTCTCACTTTTATGAAATTTCTTGCAAGCAGTTGAATAACGGTATTTTAAAATTTCAGTGACTGTGGATCCATCTTACAGCGTTCCCGATTCAGTGAGTGAATAGTAAGGGCTTTTCTTGTATAGATATATCATTTGCCTTAACTGAGAATAGGTCTGTGAAGCCCTACTCGTCATCATCAAACATTGCGAAGCTGTATCAAAGAGATGAAATTTTTAAAGCGAATAGCAGGATTATTGGGACGACATGACATAATGAAATCGGGGTGTCACACTTTGCTCAAGTTTGGCCTAATGGTGTAAGCATCAGGGATTTTTTATATTTATCCACCTTGAATAATATTCCCCTCCCATTAGTCCCCACCCGAATATCCTCTATTTTATTAGGGAGAGACTATTTTGCCAACCGAATATTTTACAGGGAACGCCAATTCGCCTTATATGAATTCATTGCTGCGCCTCCTAGGGAGAGTAATGAGGTAGTTTCCCGTTGCCTTTGAAATTATAGCCGCAGTACTCTGGCCGATTCCGTGAACTTCACTCCCGCCCATAGTTGTGGGTACTGAAACCTCACCGTTCATCTTGCTCTGCGGCACCGAGACTGCTGCCTCTGAACAGCAGTGCCAGGTAGTTCGAGTAGCATGTAAAAAGTTCTCGCTGTCTCCGATCCAGGAAAATCGGATATTTTCCATTGTAATATCTTTCCACCGTTACTTGGACTCGAACCTGCGACAGTCAGATTGGGAGTCGAACACGCCAACACTGGGCTACCCCAACCCCCGCACTAGAGATCTATGATAGAGCTGCAGAGGCGTCCTCATTCCCATGTGGATTTCTGTGGGATTTTAAGGTGTACAAGACGTTTTCCTCAGAGCAATTTCGGGTGAACTGCAAAAGCAATACCGTGGCTAGTGCCGGTATCTTTAAAGTTTGTCAGAAAGATTTATTTCGCGAACACGGCAAAATGCGAAGTAAATCCGCGCAAATCGCCGTAAACAGCAACGAGCGTAAACAGAGTGTAACACGGCTATTAGAAACACGGATACTTGGAGATTACTTGCAAGGCTATGTTTATTAGAAAAGTTCAGATCAGGCGATTTCAGTTGGACGCGTAGGATATCATGTAACCCCTTGCCCCGCGAAAACTAATAGGTAAAAGCGATGGAATAAGAGAGAGAGACAATGCCGATAAAAATACACAACAAGGTAAAAGAATTCGTTGAAGGCCACAAAAAAAACGAAGCCAGACACCAATCGAATAAGGGAGCTTTCCTTTCGCTCAAGTTCGATTATCAATTCGTAACACAAAAGCCCACTTGCTTTCCATTCGTTACAGACCCTGCGTACTAGGTAGCGCACTTAAAAACAGATCGGGAGGAAAGTTGATGTGTGCTTAACAACAAAAGAAAATCGATTACGGAATCCGTGACTGTTGTATGGTTTGTTGATTTTCAGTAAAGGCGGCAAACATGCATATTGTAAAGTTCCTAATAACTCTGTGATAAAAATCTTACCTTTTTAAATACTTATTTTTAACGAATTTGACAACTTTACACTAGCAATTGGGCCGTGACTGTTGTTCACCCACAGAATGCTCCCTACCGGCAGATTACAAAACATTACGCCAGCGCTCATTGTTTAATTCAACATCGTTCGTGTGCGATAAAGTGCATTGGCGTGTTCCAATGTGCGATAAACTTCTACACCATGAATGGAAAATTCCCTACGACACACATACTTAGTGGTTTGCGCCAAAATAATTATGTATCCATTATTTATTCGAATTCCTTTATCCATACTCTCTCCTATTTCATGAATCGTGTCCAAAAGCTCTGTTACACTCCCACATAGGACAACTTGCAGGGTAATGCGTAGATATTGAACAGATTCTTCCGTTCAACTTCCCCACAAATCCCGGGATGACACCCTGGTGCCCGCCCACCTCAGCAAAACTACCTCTCGCCGAAAACCACTCCCAGAAATAACCTCACCTCCATTCCCTAGCGGGATGCGCCTGCCGCCTTTTCTTTGCGTTTAATGTCTCCCGAGCTGTCTGAAACACTTCACTTCTTTCCACCCCGCATGCTGGCAAGTTCTTACTCCCTCCTCATCGTTATCATGTTTTAAACAGAGTGTTTAAAATATGTCGAGACGAATAAGTGGATTTGAAGTATACAATAAATAAAACGTTTAAAGTAATGGAAGTAATGAAAAAAGTATATAAAATTCCACTTAAATATAAATTTAATTTATTCATAAAGTATATTTAAATATATAATATAGGAGGCACAATGGGTTTGTGAAGATATTTTTAGAAGAAGTTTTACCGAAAAATAGAGGGAAAAGTCCCAAGAAGAAGGCCAGGAGAGAAAATACATAGACAAAATAAAGAGGAAAGTAAAAAAGGAGAACTTCAAGGGAGTAAGGGAACTAGCATTAGATAGGAAAGGGTGGTGGGCTGCAGTCAACCAATCAAAGGATTGAACTATTAATGAACAAGTAAATACACTACATTTTCTTAGGTAAAATATTACTTATTTCTTTCTTAATTACTGCCTTGATGGCAAAATTCCACAGAGTTAAGCCTGAGACCGTACATTCCACTAAAAAGTTAAGTTCTACAAGTACACTTATTAATCTTTCGATTTAAAAAAAACTGAAGGTGCTAATGGATGCTGATGATAATAGGGCAAAAAGGTTTTCCCAAGTATTTTTCACGCTCAAATAACCTATATTAAATCTCTGCTGATGAAAAAGTTAAAAACAAAGTTACAATTTGCAATATATTAATATGTATGTACCTACTCATATGTACTCGTCTCTCGTTTCAACCCAATATTCTAATCTTTAATTTATTTGGAGAAAAATATCAACACTCGTAAAATTCAACCATATCGGCCGCATTATAAAAAATCGTCTCATTCAAATGATAGCAAATCATCAGCCACATTTTGCATTATTTTTTTACATTTGTCAAATAATAGGGGTGATTTTCCACGGGGAATGGCACGGTTGTGTGCTCCAGATAGATATACCATTAAATTAGAAACGGAAGTTTGGACGCAGAGATTTCGACAGAAATATAACAATGGAATCTCGAGGGAGACAGTCAACAAATGAACAAATATGCCACATTTTATAACAGCGATAGTCTTCCGCAATTTCAATAAACACATTAAATCGACAAATAAACAACAAAAAACAACAGCAGCACGTCGAAAAAAGCTCGCTGGTTCACGAAATCAGAGAACGCTAACAACAACTGATGTATTTAGATGAGCGCGGGAAAAAATAGCATAACCTACTCCGTACTCGGTGTCATCAGAAAATATTGAATATCGCGGCCAGTCTCAGGCCATTCGTGAATAACTTTTAAAATAAATACTGAATAGCATCAGATGAAATATCTCCAGAAAACTTCACTTCGGCAAGTGTGTCAAAAAATCATGAGCCTTTTCCAACTCAGTCATTCCCTGTAATTGTTTTGGGTTTCCGTAAACTGAAAAAAAGTCAATAAAGTCATGTATATAGTGTTTAAGTTATTAAAATTGGCGATCAAAAGCATCAAATACCTATCAATGTATACTGCTTGTAATTCAATTTTAAGGGGTTTCATGAAGATGATTTTTGTCTCGTCAATTCGATTTTTATAACGGAAGAATTAAAATAACTTAGTTAACTCCACAAACTATAATTAATAATTGTAATTAATTATAATTAATATAATAAGTGGAGAAAACTAAGTTATTTTAATTCTTCCGTAATTGATAAATTCCACACAATCAAGCCTAAAACCATTTCCTTTGCGAATTTTAAAAAACTTTCAAAGTTGTTTACTGGACTCGGCTTTAAAAGCGCCAAATCTACCTCATATCCCTCTCCCTCTCCGTTTCCACCGCAGTTTTCTACGTCTCTCATTTCCACCCACACTCTTCAATCTTCAAATCTTATTCGCTTTCCTTTTCCCAACGTTCTCGCCCACCAGGCCTTAAAAATTCCCTTTTTTCGCCTCCCCTCTCTATCACGCTGATTAAACCGCCAAGCGAGCGATTCCCAATTGGCCATGCCGTTTCGTTACCCCCCCTCACCAAGTTCCCAAGAACCGACTCATAAGACCTCTCCTCTCTTCTCTATTACTCCGCGATCCTCCTCCCGGCTTGAAAACGGTGCAAATTCATCTTATCCCTCCGACTCCACACCGTCTATCTGTGCTTCCATTCGGAGAAAGATGCCACTTCATCCCCCAATAAAAGCGCTCCCAGCTTAAAAAGCTCGTTGTAAACGTTTACGCATTTCCTGGTACCGGCTTTACCTTGATAACTGAATACGTTCAGCACTTTTTCCTGTGTCGACGAAGTTTTTCCTGTTTAGCGCTGTGGATTACCTGTTGCCATGAATGGAATAATTTCCTCATAATGTGGTTAGTTTGTTTTTTTTTTAATATTGAAACTCCTTAATTAATTGGTAATATTCCGGGGCACGCTGCAAAAGCTATAACTAGGAACGAGCTCACCATCATGACATTATGCAATCATAGTAGTATGACTATGAAAGGGAATCTCTACAGGAAACATTACCCATTTCCCGGTACTGGCTTTACTGTGATAGCTGCTGACGTTCAGTACATTTTCCTGTGTGTATGAAGAATTACTTGTTACCATGAATGGAATAATTTCATCATAAGGTGGTAGGTTTGTTTATATCTATTACTCCCATTTTATTTGCTAATATTCAAGGGTAAATTGCAAAGGCTAGAACTAGGAACGAACCCACCATCACGAAATTATGCAATTATAGTAGTACGTAATTATAGTAGGCGCGCGGTGGCCAAGTGGGTAGAGTGCGTGGTGGCCAAGTGGGTAGACTACTTGGCTACTGATCGAAGGGTCCCGGGTTCAAATCCGGGTGAAACCAAAATAAATTCTCGGGGTGCGAGGTGGCCCAGGGAAAGGAACTGGCCCCCCTACCCTGAATGTGTGAAATTCACACGCCTGTGGCTTAGTCTGGGGTGAGCTCTACTCTCAATAAACCAACCTTCGGGTTGAATCACTGAGTGAGTGATAGTAGTATAATTATGAAAGGGTATCTATATAGGAAACATTACCCATTTCTCGCTACCGACTTTACCGTGATAACTCAATACGTTTAGTACTTTTTCCTGAGTGGACGAAGAATAACCTGTTGCTTCGAATGGAATAATTTCCTCATAATGTGGTTAGGTTAAATATTGAAACTCCATAATTATTTGGTAATATTCCGGCGCACGTTACAAAGGCTACCACTAGGAACGAGCCCACCATCACGATATTAGCCTTTATCATACGTATTAAAATTCCCGCTTCGGACGCTGCCGACCGGATTTAATTTTAAACTCTCAATATAAACTCTATGAGCTTACATACCACATCCAGCGTACAATATATAGTACGCACGGCCGTAAGACCCCACATCCCAGCATACATTTAAATGTACGCTAGTCCTTTAAATGTTAAGTAATTATAGTAGTATGACTATGAAAGAGAATCTATACAGGAAACATTCCATAAAATACAAAGTGGCGAGCTTGAATATTTTCTTCAACGGTTCCCGTCTTACATTAGGGGTTGTACCCAGTTACGCGCAGCTCACCACAAGAAGTTCCTCCGCGTCGGAAAACTAGGAGCAACGACTAAGAGAAATAAGAATAAGAAAGTCGTAAGAGGAACTGCAGTCAAGAAATGACAAGCGGAACTCGGAATGACAAAGTTGGAAAAAAGAATATTGACTTAACCAAGGATACGCAGAAATCGAATGTCAAGACTGAAATGAACCGACACCTAACGGAATTACTGACATAACACGGAGATTACAAATATAATCGATTAGCAATAAGCATCCGGATGATGATTTCAGTTGCAATGAAGGACTGGACACATCAAAACACAGAATCATTGAATGCTTAAAAACTAAATGGAAATAAATGAGCTGAAAAAATAATAACTTGGCAATGAAGGAAACATGAAGGTAACGGAATCCATGGCGAAATATCAAAAAGGCAGAAGCCAGAGAAATCAGAATGACAATTACCCGAAAAAGGAGGAGCAGAAGAAGACGTCCTTGTAAAGCAAGAATAAACGGGGACCAAATTTATTTCTCCACAGGATTGTTAAAATAATCGCAAGGATTCAAAGAAGAGAAAATAAATAGAAAAATTGATGCAATTAAGACATTTCAAAACAAATTTTGTAAAACTTTAAAAACTAAAATTAAAACTATAAAGCACTTTTACCTTGCAGTAGGAATAATTGGGGTTAAAATTTCTTCTTCTTGTCCTCAACCCAAAGGTTGGTTCGCGGCAGTTCTCCTACGCTACGGTTCCCCTACAATACGCTACGGTCTTGTGCCATTCTTTTCAACTGCACATATGTGGAGCAGCCTAACTCCTTCTTAATTTGCCCCATAAACTCCAACCTAGGCCTGCCCTGGCAGTTGGTTCCCTCCACAGTGCCTTCTAAGATGGTGGCCAGCAATGTTTCGTGCCTTAGTTGGTGCCCGATCCAGATATTTCTTCTCTTTTTTTCAGTAATTTCAGCAGACAAGGAGACTCCCCCACACGTTTGAGAACCTCCTCGGTTCTGACCTTGTCCACCCAGGGAATCTTTAACATCCTCCTGAAACTCCACATCTGGAATGCTTCCACCTTCCATCTGGAATGCTTCCACTCTTCTGCCTTGCCTAACGTCCAGGTCTCACTGCCATATAAAAATATGCTCCACACATAAGTTTGAAGAAGGCGTTTTCATAGGTCTAGGCCGATATTTCTGGATGTTAGGAGTTTCCCTTTTTGATAAAACGCATTCTTTGCCTGGTGAACTCTACTTACTAAGTCTCTTTTGCTCCTTCCATCGGCTGTTATTTTGCTTCCCACGTAGGTAAACTCCTTTACATTCTCTATTCACCTGTCCCTTAAATACACTTTTGCTTGTCCCCCATGCTTGCTAACCTTAAGTACTTTGGTTTTCTCTACATTTATTTTCATATTATTCCTGTTGTTATTTCTTAAAGTTTCTTAGGTAACCCAAAAAATATATTGTATTATTTGATATAATAAAGAAAAAATTCTGATCTACCCTTAGATGGAGGGTGCAATCGGCTCATATGG
Source organism: Pyrrhosoma nymphula (assembly GCA_963573305.1). Classification (NCBI taxonomy): domain Eukaryota; kingdom Metazoa; phylum Arthropoda; class Insecta; order Odonata; family Coenagrionidae; genus Pyrrhosoma; species Pyrrhosoma nymphula. Next base: position 39,957,687 of record OY754336.1, on the reverse strand, counting down.
CCAGAAAAATTGTAATTTAAAAATATAGTCGTTGATTAATCTGCATAGTTTGTATCTCAATCTTGGTCCCTGGCTATTGAATGTCATCAGCAAAAAAAAAACATTTTTTAAACTGGTAAGAAGAAAAGGAGGAATTCAGCATAGACTACTTGGGAGCGACTACATGGGGATAAGATGAAGATGCAAAGGACCACGTAAATATGATCGCCGGCCGAATTGGCGTAACATTCTGTGATCTCTTCAGTGGAAGCTCTTTTTATGCAGCCAAAAAGACATGCCTGGGAAATAATTCTGGGCATAACGAAGTTGGTTCCAAAGAAAAATCACTTAAGGGGCATTTTATCCATACTCTTGCAACTTTGAGGAAATAAAATTTCGTTAACACGGTATTCCCACTCTGGTCCAGGGAGCGAAGGAGCAAAACGAATCAAAAGGGACAAAATTGCTTCCGAAAAGGAAAAAAAGTGTCTCATTATTACGAAGCAAAAAATTGAGTAAAAAATAAATCCTATTATAGGAAGTAGGAGTGATGACCCAAATCAAATCTCTTATTTTTTCCAGTAGCCGTACGGAAAAAGTGACTTTACATTCTCCACCGATTTCGACCGAAACATCGGAGAAACTTTAAAATTGATTTTGGGAAACCCATGAAAGCACCAGTGAGCAGCCAGCCAAGCAAATATCCAGAAGGAAAACTGCCAACATTTCCTGGTTGGATCCTACGAGGAGAAAATTTCACTATTTACACGTACTAACACACCAAACGAGGCGGAACGAAAGAGCCATAGAACAAATAAAAAACATTTCCCGAGATCGCCATCGAAACCAAAATGGATTAATTTTACGGTAGACTGCACATAGAGCAACGGAATAAGTTCTGTGGATTGGGAAAGAGAATTTTTCTCAGTTTCCCAGCTAACCCCAATCCTCCTGTTCGTCTAAATCAGGGTTGTCCAACTGGCAGTCCAATTGCGGCCCGCGAAAGTTTATTGGACTAAAATTCAGAAATTTATTTCTATTTTTTTACCTTACGTTGTTTCTTATTGTCACTTCAAAAATAATATTATTACTACATGCCCCGAAACCATATGAAAGGATAAGTTGTGCGTATAATTCAATTTGGCTATATTGTTTAATAATTATTTATCACAGTGGAAAACTACAAATAGGGTTCTTTTACAACGCACATGTTCCACCACATTAGTCCTGATAGACCACCATCATTTATTTAATAGCTAGTTCCCTTTTCTTTCGTTTCATAATTTCTGGTATTTTTCAAATATTTGAAATTAAGTGTATTTTCATCAACTGTGACCTACGGGTAAATATGCAGTTTTTTATTAGAGATTTTAAATTCTAGTATGATTACTTCCATCGTGTCAATCACGTGCTCAATGGATTATAAAACTAGCTCATATTTCCGCATTGGTCCGGAAAACGATAGCGCTATTTTCTCGTGCGAACACGTTATCAATGTCTTAAATTTCCGTTCTCCAGCTCGCCGCAGCCAGTGGAGCATGTTCACCACGCATCGCATCGCAGCATGTACCTACTCGCGGATAATTCTCGTAGTGTGGACTGCCCCCGACCGCAAATTTGATTTCCGATTAATGCAGGCGAGTCGTATTACGGGAATTTCCTCGTTCCGCGATAGATTTTGTCCGTGTACAAACTGCATCGCACAGGATAAATTATCTCCTCGATTGCACACGCGCCGAACGAGAAGAACAAGCAGGTGAGTGGGCGCACAAACACTTATTTTACTCGGCTGGAACATTGATTTAGTAGCGATGAAACATTTTTTAAATCCAATAGTGGCCGTTGGCATGACGAAGGCCGCCCTTCATTAAATCATACACAGGATAAATGAAAAAAACAAGTGGCATATCTGCGACATGAGATAGAGCGTGAAACTTTAAGATGAATTTCCCTTCATTATGTTTTTGCGAGGATGCATCAGGTAGTTTTTTTTCATTTGAGCTTTGAATATTTGGCTAAGGTGGCTGGAGCGGTAATCGTGAGTCATTGAGGACACATTTTAATAAATTTTCATGTAAGTCGAAATAAATGTTTGGACAACATTTCACTTAAGTGCAACAGTGGTAATCGCAATACGTGGAGTAATGTAAATTATACAAGAAATATATTATAAATTTTTCGCCTTAGTTAAAAAATTGTCGTTAATTGGATTTTAGGCGCGAAGATCGAAATTTAAGCAAAAATGAAATCTAAATACGTTTTATTTACTTGGCATGATACCTTGATATTTGTTGGCAACCATAATAATAATATGAATCGTATTATTTCGCGTCTATGAGAAAACCTCTACATATTCAATCGAATTATTTCGAATCATTTTCCATGAGGCTGTGTGTTAAATAGCTTTGTTTTGCCAAGAAACCAAATCAATAGCACGCAATTGTTTTCAATTTAATCTATAGACATTACAAATAAGGACACGTATGCAAATTTTCACGCAAATCTGTACAGAAATAAAAATCACTCTAACAACCTTAAAAGGTACCAATCGGCGAGTGGTTAGATGCGGCAACCGCAGTAGGAGTGCCAACGCTATCTACTGCTGCCGCATTAGCTCTCTGATAGGTTTATTTTAGGGTGGCTGGAGCGCTAATCCTGGGTCACTGTGTGTACGCTGGTTAAGACCTTCGTGTGGAGTATATTGCTGTATGGCAGCGAAACATGTTCTGCGAGAGGAAACGACCCGAGACTTTTGAGATGAGGTGTTACAGAAGGATGTGCAAGATAAGCTGGACAGTTACTGAGAGTCAAGAGTTATTGAGAAAAGTGAAAGAAGAGCGGAACCTTTGGAGAACAGTAAAAAGAAGGCGTGACGGATGGATAGGTCATCTTCTGCGCCATGGGGGATTGGCAAAGATATATTTAGAAGGGATGGCAGAAGGCAAAAGATATAGAGGAAGACCTAGATTGGAGTATTGGAAGCATATGATGGAGGATATGGGATGTGGAAGGTTTTTGAAGATGAAGAGGATGACATAGGGTGGGGAGAGGTGGAAGGCTATCACCAAGAAATCCTGATGGATTGAAAACTAGAGAAGTAACTTAGTGCAGTAATTTAAGTCAAATACACCAGTTCAGTGTATTAATACAATGGAAATAACACTTAAGTAAGCTGCTATGGCCTGAAAAATTGCTCATCATAAAATATATTCTTCTACGAATCTTGTAACTTGTAATGTATTGTACCATGGTTCAAAATTTAATAATAAAGGCATGCCATCAGTGAAAAAATTATTATTTAAACAAGAAATACGATAAAGTTAAATTTATTATCTGTTTTGACTAACATGGTCACGGTAAAGACCGGGAGAGAGCAAGACTACAGTACATAAATCAAATAATGGAAGTCGTCAACTGCTCCAACTATGTGGGAATGAAAAGCAACAAACCAATCTCCGGGGATTGCTAACAAAAGACAGAGAGAGTCATGGTGGAACCTCTTCAATGTGCACATCTTCGTTTCCACAACGTCGAGTCGGAAACTTTTCTTTACATTTACCATTCGGTTTTTCGTTCTTCTCTCACAGTTTCCGCATCGCTTGCTGTGCAGTCTAGTTTCCGCGAAACGCCCCTCCTCTTCGCCCGGGGAGTTAAGGAGGCGTGGGTTTTACTGTCTTTCGCCGAATTGGCCCCGCCCGCAAAATGCAGTCGAGGTGGTAGAGGAGGACAAAAAATTTTTTTTACCGTTCCTTCCGCCTGTGCTGGGGCAACACGCGACTGATTTGCACCCCCCTGCCCCCTCTGCCCCCCCCAAACCCCACGTGGTGAGCAAGAGAGAGCGGGAAAAAGCTGTGATGACACAGTTTAGAAAAGAGAATAAATGGAATTGGTACACGGTAGGATAGCACATGGGAAATATTGAAGCCCTTAACACTTTTAGCGCCAACGAAGTAATATTACGTTGCCGTAAATATCCCGATAACTCAACAAAATATTACGTTCCTTATGATTTTAACAAATATTTGGCATACATTATGCAGGCATCCTATAAAAAAATTTAACTCCCATTCGAAGAATCATTCGACGATGATGAAGTTATGAACTTGAAGCTTTAAAACTAAAAGATAGTATAATTTACATTTTCCTATTTTTTACGGGGAAAATTTTTTAAACAATTCCCACAAATTTCTAAAAAAAAGGCAGCATTCTGCAGTATTATTAAAATGGCTAGCCCTTAAAGTGTTAAATCGTGCAATCAGTCATATTGAATGGATTAGACGTGAAATCAATATGACGAACATGGGTATTAATAACGGAATTGTCGAGGAATCGAAGTGATTGATCAATAAAATGCCAAATAGAAACAACTGCCGAAAAAAATCGCAGCAATATTTAAAAAAAAATGGAATGGCATATTACGCGTGCTAGCCATGTTTGATGGATAATTTTTCATACAAAAACAGTATTCGATTTGGTGCATCAAGACGAAATCTACGCTTGCCTTTTGTAGGGAGTAGATGGGATGGCAGAAAAAAAGATTTTTGGAGAAGTGACCACTAATGGTCTATTTCCTCCAAAAGCACTATTCCTTATCCTTTTAATTTTTACGGCAGGTTTACTGACATCACCTGCCCTTGCATCGCAGCGATTCACTAGATAATAAACAGGTGTTCGTGTATTAAGCGTGTTAAGTGCATTGCATTACCATGGGGCCCTCAATGCTGCTATATTTCAATCAGTAATTGTCCCTTTTCGCTCCTAAGGTGTCCAAGAAATTAAGGGCTTCGAGAGAAAGAATATTTCCCGCGGGGTAAGTATAGGCGGCTTTGCAAACGAAAGGTGAATTCTATGAAAATGGCTTGTATAGCAATATGTCGATGTGAATCGCTACTCGCATGGCATCGTTCCGTAAAAAGATATTTCCTAGTTTCATCTCAAAAATGATTGATGGATGTAAACAATGACAATGACAATTTAGATAACGGCCTTATTTCGGTGATCCGTGCTTTTTTCTCTCCAGTTCCATTGGCAGTCGTGGATTTTATGTATTTTTATAAATAAAATAAAATACGATATATCTTAATGCATCTATAAAGTGTATCAAGCATAAGAACTGTTATATTTTGTATTGTTCAATGTTAGAATTGTAACAAGTCAACTCTTTAGGTATTCCTTAACAAAAAAAATATTCTTGGAATAAATTAATATCTGATAATGAAGTAATATGTCCTCATCCGGAAAAAAAATTGTTCGTATTTTTAATCTACGCTCCGAGTGATGTGACCAGAGTTTCACCGGTTTCGATGCGATTTTATTTCAGAATTGACATGCTACTTGCAAGCCAAATAAAATACCAGTATAATTTCCGTAAAAGTTTGAATTTTAGTGGATAGATGACTTACTCTATCGACCCTTACTGGTGCTTTAGTCCGTATTTACTCGAGGAAGTGCAATTTTTATGCGACTCGTACGCTACTATTATATAAAATTCAATTTCCATGTGAAAAGTCCTCGGAGATAAATGTTTACTAAAGCAAGGTTACAGTTTGTGGATGATATAAAAAAACCACAATCACCGCCAAATTTGGGCAGCAAAAACTTGTGCAAGTGAAAATATTTGCCTTTTGCGATCACCAACATTCCAAGAAGCAAGAATAACATTGAGTACAGAATAGCCCAATCAAGGAATTCTACCAAAAGAGGAGTCAGCTAATAGCACAAGCCTAGAGGTAAGGTAGCACTTAATTAAAATATGTATTTGGGACATGTTCTTATACGGAAGTGAAGCCTGAAAATAACAGCTCCCGAGTAAAATCGTTTGGAATCAATGGAGATGTAATGTTATCAAAGAATGATGTAGATAAAATGGACGGAGAAAATCACCAACGAAGTCCTGCAAAGATTTTTAAAGGAAAGAAGTTTAATGAAAACTGATAAAAAAGAGACAAACTTGTTTAATATATACTGCTACACGATAGTCTGTTGAAGCCAACAATGGAAGAGGAAATGAATGGGAAGAATTAACAGAGGAAGACCAAGAATGGAGTACCTACATCAGACAAATCATGAAGGACCTCAAAGTGAAGAATTACGTAGGAATGAAGCGGTTGACAGAGAAGAGAATAGAGTGGAGAGCTGCTGATAATGTATCGTCGGATTGATGACTACTGATGATGAGAAAAGTCACCTAAAGAGTAGAACAGTTTCATTTGGAAGAAATGAATTGGCGATGTTGCAAACGACTTGTACGACTACTGTTATAGAAGTAACTTCCTGGTGTAAAGCCGGCTTAAAGGGGCTGGCTCCTCGATTTTCTTTGGAAGAGGCTCAAGAACATGACGATGCATTCGAGTACGCATGGAGTATATCTTCCGTTCCCGTTCGTCTCGGCTCTTTTTATCCCCCGGGGTCCGCCGATTCCAGACCCCACCTTCCATTCTTCCGCAACCAGCCGGGACTCCTTCCTCCAAACCTACCGAGGCACACACTCCTCGCAGGACTTCCGCTATTCCCCTCACTCTCAGAGAGTTCAGCCGCAAATGGATCGACATCCCCTCTTCCTAATAAAAAAAATCCTCTCTCCTCCCACCCCCCCGTATGACACTTACGCCTTGAACATCTACATCTACTCGTTTTTACTCGGCACCCACCGCCTACCATCAACGGTCCGCATTAACCACAGATGGGTAGAAAGGAAGAGATTGTAGATTGCATCTTGACGCACGAAAATGAAGCTTGTTATTTTCACGAAAAAAATGATCCACCAAACATGGCTATCGCGCGTAATTTTACATAAATTTCAATTATTAATACCGTGATTTTTTTGGAGATCATTTCCACTTTGCATTACTCTAGATAAATAATTATGGGGACGGGACGATTCCATCAGTTTTCGCAACGTTCTTGGCTTAATAACCCGTAGGAAGTTTCGGATACTCCAAAAGGTTTACAACTTTTACAGCAGCTCATTCAAATACCGAAACGTAAACAAAATATATCCAATAAAATACTGAAAACACAGTCTTGGATAACGTATTTCTAATCCGTAACTATGCACCCTGAGGAGTAAGAGAATGGAAATTGGAAATGAATGAAAATCGAGTAATTGCATGCGCCGAGAAATATTTCTTTTATTTCATTATAAATATACTGTAAAAGTACACGCAAGGCGAGAAAATAATGCAACCCACAAAAAATTATAAATGAGCGTTGCATCATATCCTTTTCGTTTCGTAAAAATAGGTTAAACCAGCCTCATAAACTCGAGGGAGCCGACCTTTTTAATGGACAGTAGGTTCTATTTAGTGTAGGTATATAATAAATATAATCGTCAAAAGCCCTGCATATATTGTGCCTTCATTATATTATCTATCATGTCAGGCTTGTCATCAGTGAAATCAGTATTTTCTTTAAGCAATACAAACGAAAAGGGGAAAATAAGTATTTTTTTACGCATTAATTTGGAGTGAAACCTCCTTAAAGGGACGATTATGTTATACACAGATTTGAGTGAAACCTTTCATGTGTGTTCTCATTAAAGATATCTATAGATAAATGTGAAAAAATTACATCATACTAATTTTGATTTTTGGCAATTCAATGCTAGATTAATGCTAGACGTAGCCTTACATGACACATATTTTGTAATAATTCGATTTCATACGAACAGATTTTTTTCTAAATATAAACCTTGTCATAAGAAAAGCAATTTATTTATTTCCTTATGACAAGAAATATAACTCTTATTAAGGAAAGAAATTTTAAATAGAATTCCAGTATCATTTCCATCACTATATGTTTGGTAAACTCCAACGCATAGGCAGATGCACTTACTAAATTAAACGTGGTCCAAGAGTGTTTTTCGACTTTCTTAAAAATTACTAAAATGTTCACTCAAAGACCCACGATTAGCGCTGCAGCAACCTCAAGGTATGGAAATATATGTACATCTCTTCGTGAGAAGGGCAGATAGCGGAGAGAGAAAGAGTTAGGGAGATACAAGGGAAAAAACTTCACTCAATTACCGCTCCAGCCACCTTAACAGATACAGACGGCATTTTAGTTGACATGAGTAATATTATTGATTATGATTGATTATTTTGAAGTGACCAAGGAAAGTTTGAGACCCTTGGGACACTGATAGTATGTCTGACCTTTACCTTTCTGTTTACCTTTCTATGTTTTTCGACTAACTTGAAAATACTAAAATGTGCACTCAAAGACCCACGATTACCGCGGCAGCGACCTTAAGGTATGGCAATATATGTACATCTCTTCGGAGAAGAGCAGATAGCGAAGAGAGAACGGTATAGGGAGATACAAGGGAAAAAACTTCACTCAATTACCGCTCCAGCCACCTTAACAGCTACAGACGGCATTTTAGTTGACATGAGTAATATTATTGATTATGATTGATTATTTTGAAGTAGGCAAGGAAAGTTTGAGACCCTTGGGACACTGATAATAGAACGCGTGAGGACACCCCAGTACGGAGTTAATTTGTAGACAATGGACCCTTCCATTAAAAAAGATCTATTGCGCGACCTCCGAAGCAATTTCCATCTCAAATGTAAAATTGGCAGTCGAAGCACTAAAAACCAACGTATAGAGTGAATTAACTATAAATGCGTAATACTGTTTGGAAAGCTTTGCTTGGCATCGCACATCAGCACACTCCTCAGCATTAGAAAGGTAAAGGTCAGACCTGCCTCCAAACTTGAATCCCCCTGAGATCTTCTCCTCTCTATAGGATTTGCTCTTGAGGTCGTTCAAAGAGCTTAGTAATGAGATTTACGTTATTGCTATCCAAGTTGGTCAAATTGACTTACGCATTCGCACACAAACACTGTTTAATTGTCCCAGGAAACTTCGCAGAACTCCCCTTAATCTTTTAGTTTTCTGGAAAGGTAGAGTGGAATCCGCGGTCATGTAGAACACTGAACTTTTACTGAAGGAGGGGGGAGAAGGTGCTTCTGAGTTTTAAAAGAAATAGTGAATATGAGTGTGAGTGTATGAAAGGGAAATTGTTAAAAAGTTCTAGATTTTTGATATCATAGATCTCAACTTGGTTTACATCTTCTGCCACCTGGAATTTGGATAGAGGTTATTCAAAGAGGAGAAACACGGATTTTTAAAAGGGTAAGGGAAAGGGATTAGAAAGGAAAAAATATGGCATTACTTTGATGGCATTGGATTGCAAATTAATTACTTAGAACGAGAAAAACCCCTTAGGCTCCTTTCATACTTGGGTATAATTTACGTTTCTCTATTGCCTTAGAAAGAAATTCACCCGGGGTGGAATCCATAACTAACAATAAGCAGAATGAAAATATATGATACATACGTTTTCCATGACATCATTTTACCTAATCCACTCTGATTTCCCTGATAATGGACTTTAAAACTCTGTTAACTGCTTATCCTCTTTTCACCAAAATCTTAACGGTACACGAAATCGGAAAATATTAACAAAAAAGGTTCTTATCTATCCATCTCCGCTAACGGAACTAAAGTTCATTACTGGCAGACAGATACTATTAAAGGTTTCATTACTCACTCATTATACTGTCTCACTCCATTATTTTGGCCGGCTTTCAAATTCAATGGCAAGCCTATGGGCTCCCCAGCTTTTTTAGGGATGGCATTTTACTAGAGTCACTTTATGAGCTCTCTGGCTAGAGAAATTATTCATGAGTCGGAAACACAACATTTCAGGTTTCTCAAAAAATAACTCATGGCAGGCAGATTAAGTTATAAAGTTCGAGTCTCGAATACGAATTTGCGTCAGTCATTCCTTTCATGATTTACGGAAGATTATAACGTCGTCCAAGGGCGAAATCTTCTTCAAACTTAAAATTCTACGACTGCTTTTATCTAAAAATATACAAGATTAACATCGGAGCGAAATAACAAAATTTTAGCGAGAGAGGAGCAAATATAAGCCTTCATGTCTGTCTGTCTGGAAACAAATGATGCCTGCCTCGGGTCAAAGATATCTCACTAGTGATGGGCAGTTTCGTTCCTTTCTCGGACTCGTTCCTTTCGTTCTCGTTCACTAAAAGGAACGAGTTTACAGATTCGTTCCTTTGGTTCCTTTTCCAAGTTGCGCCTGGGAATTTGGGAATTAGAGTTCATGTCAATGATATGATTCAACATGATTCGTGATATTTGATCTTGTTAATTACTCGTTGCTGCAATCATTTAAATAATGTACGAAGATGACGCTTTCAAAATAAATGTAGAGGTGATACTTACTTAACCATGGCCCACAAAGTATCCCATTATGGACAAGAATCACGCTACCTACCTACCTACCGAAGATAATGAAGTTAAATATGACTTTTCGTCAATCCAACTAATATCTTTTTTGTGAAACTTTCCCGTAAGTGGTGAAAATTACAATTTAACCCAGTGAAAGTGCAAGGAATGCGTATTTAAGAAATGTAGGAAACATACCCAAGTTTTGGATAGTTATAGAGAGATAAGCGTTAGGAAAATGACAAATATTTAAGCAAGGTATTCGGAGGCCGCCCCTCTTGAGGCTACCGTGGTAGCCTATTGGGGCTACGGAAGTAGCTTCGTGACAATTACAGATTACGGGTTGGAGCCTAGTAAACTACCGGTAGCTTTCTGTTTGCTCTTTTTCCAGTAGCTTCCATTATAGAGAATACCGACGGGATCAAGTAGCTTATTGAAGAATCTTTTCGCCAGAAAGCTCCGTAGCATCAAGTTAGAGAATAGACCCCTGGTACTTTGGTACTTGCCCAAAATTTCACCTACTCCAACCATGTTTTAAATCTAATTGCCAAAAAATTACTAAAAACGCATTCAATCTAGATGAGAAGATAAATGGTCGTATAACCTTTGGAAATGTTAAATAGACCTAATGGTAGCAAAATGTCAATAGTAGCTATTTCAAATTTTACTAAATTGACTAAAATACCGAAAGCATTTCCTGGAAATTCCAGGCCAATGATAACTGTTTACATATTTTTTGCTACTTTTCTCCAAATGTTTCATTTCTTCACTACTTTATTGACCAACGCGTATGAATTGTTTTAGCATTTACTCCAAACCAATATATTTATTCTGTAAGCCAACGTTTATTTTATATTATTTTGCCGTTCGATGTATAACATATTAACATACGTCATTCCATCCTCGTCTTCAAAGTACATGGCCAGTCATCTCTGCGAATTGGTTGAGTCCTCTCTTTCCTTTGATTATTTTCGTTCATTGCATTCCCTTCATTCAATTGATTCCCTACGTTCCTATGAATCCTTTCCTTTATTTGATTCCTTTCCGTCCTTCGTTCCTCTGAATCCGTTCCTTTATTTGATTCATTTCGGTCCTTCGAATCCTTTCGGTCCATTCGGCCCTTTGGAACGATCGGTACTTTGGAACGAGAATATTTTCACAACAGGATTCGTTCCTTCTCGTTCCATCAGTGGATTCGTTCCAATGGAACAAATTGTTCCGAAATGGCCCATCACTATATCTCACAGATATCTCATCAACCTTTGTGTTATAATATTTTTATAAATTTAATATTTTGTCACTCTACTGAAATTAAAAAAGCACTATATTTTGACCAATAGTCTTTAGACTGGGTTGAAAGAAAAATTTCAACAGAAAAATTAAGTTAATTCTTGAAAATTTCACTTTTTCTCAGAGATATTTACGCCTAGAGCAAGTAAGTATAGCTTCAGCAGGCGTGAATGTTGGCTAGAAGTTTTGAAATGCTCACTCGAGAACAAAAAGAGAGAAATTTTGAAAATATTTAACGTATGACATAAAAAAAGCATTGCATATTGGAGACTATCAATTACGCTTACTTTTTATGCACTACAGGAAGCTCGAATTTTTCAAGTAGAGACCCATCTGTCCTCAAGTAATCACCAATTTACTTGAGGGAAAGGTAAATTTCAAAGATATACATGAGTGGTTCTCGTTTAACAACCGGAAACTTAAAAAAAATATATATTAATTCGGAACAGCTTAACATATTACAGTAATTCTCCGCGGAGCACAAGGAAACCAACCGTAAATACGTTAATGTCAGATGCTCAGGCAGATGCAAGAAAATATTATTTTATAAGAAAATTAAATTAATAAGGGTAATCATGCACCAACGAACCATGGTGACCTTTTCAGCGAGAAAAAAACCTTCAAATAAGAGTTGGATAATTAGACATTCGCGAGACGCTATGCTTATATATTTTAAAAATTTCCTAATAAAATTCATCGTGGTTCAATTGCTTGCTTCACTTTTTTGCGGATTTTAGACGATTTGATTTCCGACTCAATTTCAAATAAAGAGTCAACCACCTGTGTCGCGCAAATCCTACGCAACTTCGTCATGACAGGGTTTGTCAACGAGTCTAAGAAATTCCCAGAACGCAGCGGTTACAGCAGCGAAACTAATGAACAGGCATGGGAAGTTATAAGCTACAATATTTCTTTGGTAACGCGACGGATGCTTTACTCTGGACGCCAGATTTAACGGTACGAGTGGAATGGGGGTCGATATTTAAGGATAATGGCGAGACACGCAGGAATAAAGAGAAAAAAAAACATTTCTCACCGCGTGAAGCAAACACTCGAGATTCTCCTCTTAAAGAAGTGGAGGAGGATTGTGAAGAAGTTAAAAATCCGTCATAAAAGCTGGGGAACGAAAAAAAAATGTCAAAGGCGGTGCTTCATGAAAAAAGTACCATACATGGCCAGGTAAAATTTCTGAGTAATTTTTAAATAATTCACATGGAAGTAGAGGGTCTCACTGGGCATCCACTTTCAAGCTTTCCAACACATATTGACTATGCTACGACTGTAAACATTATCATTATTTTAGAGTCTTCGTCACGATTGCGACTAGAAATATAATATCTTCCTCGAAAAAAAGGGGACTATATACTTCTGGAATGAAGTTACGAAACCATGCATGAACTCATAAGTAATCCCGTCAAAAGCGTTGTTTATAAATTTTGTTTGAATAAATTTAATGTTTTGTTGTTGGAAACAAGGCGGAGAGCGGAGAAGACTGATATAAAGTGGAAACTGTCACAAAAAGATCCTTATCCTCAGCTCTACAGCCCATGCAGGGGCCTGGGCTTCTTGAACAACACGCCTGGATTCTTCTATACCTTCCGTTCCTCCATCTATGGACTAGAATCCATGATGTAAAAAACAAAAATTGCGTCAAAATAAAATAGGATTACCAATGAGGAATAATTACCTGAAAATAATCGTGTGGAATATAGCACTATATTACTCACAGAGATGGATCATTACAAAGGTGGAAAATAAGAGAATATAGACTTTCGAAACTTGGTTCTAGAGGTGGATGCTGATGATAAAATGGACGGATAAGATCAGAAACGAGAATGTGTACAAAATAATAGGAGAGAAGAAAACCAAATACATAGACCATAAACTTATAATGGTTGTTTAATGGTTTATCACCCTCAGACACTGAACTTATATTGTCTGTGAGAGCAAGGAGCTAACAATTCATGAAATTGGCATGAAAAAATCATTTGAGCTCTTCATTCAACAAGACAAGTTTTTATATTTCACGGGAATTATCACTAGCCCTTATTTCCCTCAATATCCTCCACCTTTGGTTTAAAATGGACTCCACAGGTTTCTGATCGTGAAGAACCAAGAGCAAAGTTGAAGGAGCGGGAGAGAATTTAACCATTGGAAATACAGACACAACAAGAATTAGTTAAAACTATGACGACCCTTTTAGTTAACGGTTGTAAGTTAACGGAAAACGCAGAATATCTTGATCCACTAAGTTTGCTTGCGGCGCTTTTGAAGCGGATAATCCTGGATAAACTCATATTCATTAGTGATTTAATCCTTGGATTGGTTGACTGCAGCCCTCCATTCTACCCTGTCCACTGCTAACTCCTTTAGGTTCTTGTAACTTCTCTGTTTCATATTCAGATTTATCTGGACTTAGCCATGAAAAATCTAGAAGTAGAGGGGAAAGAAAAAGAATACGTGGTGTGATAAAAAATAACGGGAAATTTTAAATTTCACTTTAAAATTCCGATTTTCAATAGTTGTATTTAGTTGCCATGTGGTCTTACGGTCAATAAGGAATACTACCTGGAAGTTATGCACCGTTTTCGTGAAGCTATCCGACGAAAATGCCCAGAATTGTGGCAAAACAACTAGTGGAAATTGCACCACGATAATTCTCCCGCTTACACCACACTGCTTATTCGTGACTTTTTGGTATAAAAACAAACCGTTATTTTGCCTCAGCCACCATATTCACCAGACATGCCCCCCTGTGACTTCTATCTATTCCCAAGGCTGAATAGAACCATGAAAGGATGACGTTTTGCCACCATTGATGAGATGAATACAGAATCGCTGAAGGAGCTGAACTCTATACCGAAAAGTGAGTTCCTGAAGTTCTTCCAAGACTGGAAAAACCGCTGGCACAAGTGTGTTATATCTAACGGGGATTACTTTGAAGGGGTAAAAATTGATATTTATTAATAAATAAATATTCTTTAAGAAAAACGAAAATTACCGTTATTTGTTATCACACCTCGTATATTCTTAACAATAAAGCCTAAATATCAACATTTTAGTGAAACCCTTAGAAAATTATGAAAAAAGGGAATGTTATCCTAGTTACGAGGGATTATTCAACAGCCTCCCTAAAGGCTGACGATGATGCAATGCCACTCAATAGTGCTTAAATTTACTATCTCCATTGCAGCTAGTCCAAAATTGATAGGCTCCAAAGCGATGCGATGGTGCGAATTGCTCGAAGCCAACACCATTTTTCCCTAAGGGACATCTTGACTGCTTTCATGTCGTTTTCATAGACGTTTAAATTGTCTTCTCCTCGTTCGCAAATCGTAGAAGTCCTCAACGTGAATACAAATAATGATCCACTTTAGAAACCTAGAGTGTATGACTTACCCCGACTACCTACGAAGTAAATTTAATTATTTAGGATCAAATAAGCCTCTTTGAAATGAGTCGTTGGGAGCAAAAGTGGTGTCAGTAGAATATGTGTCTACACAGACTATTTAGTTGCGCTGAAATATTCCTCAACCTGAATCCTGTTTTATTTTGCATGAATGATTCCGTGGCTCACCATTAGAAAGCAGAAACTGGAGTACTATTTAGGAGTTTATTTGACTTTAAGCTTCCATTCCCATAAGTGTCAATTTTGACTTACACCACGTTTGCTCTCAATGGCTCAATTCAAAGAGGCTTATTTGATCATAAATGATTTAATTTAGTTAATATTCATACATATTTAGTTAATTGCTGGAATTTCAGTCATATAAAACAAAGAGTCATTAATGTTCAAATATTTACTACATGCTTCTTACAGTTTCTAATATTTAAAAATAAAATTTGAATATGGTCTTTCGTATTACAAGGGATAACTTTTGCTCATTCTGTTTTAAATTGAAACATTGACGAATACATATATGGATGAATTGTATCCTTTAATCACCAAACGCTCAGAGTTTGAATTTTATGAGATTCAAAACAATAAAAAAAATTAAAATAGGTTGACAAAGGTTATAAATTCGCAACGTATACCCCCTTTACCCACAAAACATCAATCAGCGTCGCCGATGTCTCTGACTTAGCCCTGTACATTGTACAAAGACCTCCAGGGAGGAAACAGCGGCCAAAATCATATCAAGGTTCTCATCTCAGCAAGAACAATGACCTTGGACCATATCACCTTTACTGACTATTCACAGCATTAAAAATTCGATTTCGAAGGCTGATTTAGAATTAACGAAAGCCGATGAAGAAAACAGTGGTTATTTCGAATAGATGTCATAACGTGAATAAATGTGAATCTTTCCTAAAAAATTACAAATTTATTGATTTAAGTAAAGATCCTACTATGATAATCCAATAATAAATGCGGTGTCGAAGAGTAGTAGTGTAATAAGTGCAGAAGATATGTGGAAATTGATCATCATGAACCCCTCCTAGATTTTTTGAACTTCCTCGGACCCACAAACCTAATTCCCCTGGACAACCCGTGGTTTCTCACATCACTGCCCCATGTCACAAAGTAGCCCTGAAGTTGAAGAGCGTACTAAGAAAGTACTCGGCATTCCAACCCAAATGTAACTAGTGAACAAAATATTTACATTGAGACCCGCACCCAATCCTAAACTCGTATCGCTTAATGTAACCAATTTGTTCATATCAGTTCCTGCCAGGGAAGCCTCCTGCATAGCTGTGGATCTAGATAAAAGTTCAGGTTATCAAAAATTATAATTGAGATAAGATACTTTCAGATTTATGTCTAGACCAAAACTATTTTCTGTACATTGGTATGTTTTATACAAAAGAGACTAGCCTAGCAATTGGGTCACCTTTGTCACCGGTTTTAGCAGAAATTCTTATGGACTATTTAGAACTTAAGTTATTTGATTCTAAGTATCCACTTCTGTATAAAAGATGTTATTGCTACCGTTATATTTATGATGTCATATGGCCAGGTACCTTGCGCCATATGTATGCGGACGGGTACCTAGATGCGGTCGGGCGCCAGCTAGAGATCTTTAAGTATTTCATAAATTCACAGCATCAATCCGTCGAATTCGCATTGGAATGTGGAGGTAATAGCATTAACTTCTAGGACTTGAGTATTAGCATTGACAATGGCAATCATGAATTTTCAAGTTACCATAAACCAACGTTTACAGATGTACATAAAAAAACTTCGTTTAAATCAATGGTGAGCAGATTAACCAGCATTCCAATGTCCCGGAAAAAATCCACAAATAATTGAATACCATCAAGTGTATTCCTCAACGGAATGGATTTGACCCTAAAGTAATTAATAAACTTTTAGAACGCTGAAATAAAAAGAAAGCTGTAAAACATGATAACTTCCATTCACGTTAAAAAGGACAAACGAACTCGATTGTGCAAGCTACCTTTCATATCCATTCTCTATTTGAAATTATGTAACTTTATCCTTAATGACTAGACCAGAGTGGCATTTTATAACCAAGTGACGAAAGGCAAAATGTTTGTTTAACACTCAAGACAAATACTGTGATTTACAGAAAAGGTTAGTGTACGAGTTGAAGTGTGACAATTTCAAAACGAAATACGTTGGTCAAACTGGGAGAAAATTCGAAACTAGAATAAATGAACAAAGACGCTGCTTTATAAATCGTGAAGAATCCTCTGGAGTATCAAAAAATTTGAGTGACGAAAACCATTGGTGTAATTTTGAGCCACGAATTGTACATGCCATGAACGAGGGGCGTAGGCAGGACTTTTTACAACATTTCGGAATTGTGAATTTCCCCGCAGAATTTCAACTATGCAGTGACCATATGTTCGCTTTCCATTCACCTCTTCTGTACATCACATTAGCACTGATTCACCAGTCTCAAACTTGACCATGGCTCGTTTTTCTTCACCCCCCCCCCTACCGTTGCTTTACGTAAACATTATACGGTAATTTTCCTCCTCCCTCTTTCACAAGCAGTGACCGCTTCTCCGTAACTCCTAACAACCCCCCCTAATTTCCTAGTACTATGCAAAGGCGAACCACCTGACTGTTACCCTGATAATGATATAATATGTATGCCGAAACCTGGATTGGTGTGAGAAATAAAGTGCGGAATCCTAAATAGTAACATGTTTTAATATGAAGGAAAAAACACTAACATGGCTAACGTTCGCAATCAGTCTATATATTTTATGAAAAATGAAGTGTTCTTTAGTAAATAATTTCTATTCTTCATTTTTATAGATAACTCGTTCTGGCAATGCGAAAAATCCACCGATAATGCCTGTAATTCCCGCGTATTAAATGCTCGACTGATCAATTCAAGAAGGCCGATTGCGTATTTTAATGGCATCAATACTCCCCCGTGCTATCGAACCATATGGTTCCATCTGAACTATTCTTTAATCTGTGGCAATACCTATCAGTGACGGATTTTACGACATTTCTCGCCAAAATCCAAGAAAGGCTGGTAGGAAGTTCTCAAGAGATATAGGTTTACGCGGCATTACGGAAGAAAGAAGCATGGGAGAAGAATGACAGTAAGAGATTCTTTCATTTCTGCAAACAAGTTTCATCCTCACGCTCTAGCTGCTGCACGGCAAGGCCAGGAGACTTCAAACTCGCCAACGATTCCGTGAAGCATTCATCTCTACGACAGACTTCAGCCATGAGTCTATCCACCTACTCTGTCCTAGATCCAACGCCTCACGCAAATCGATTAGTTGTCACAAAGGGAAGGTTTTCTCATTTGGGCTTCTCACGTGTCTACTGCTGAGTGCTCTCAGTCCGACGAACGCAGAGGCATTCCGAGCATTTCCACCATTGCTCTTGCACGTCAGGAAAAATTGCAAAGACTTAAGTGTCCCAGAGAAATGCCAAGTAGCGATGCGACTCAACGGATTAACTCAGTGAATGATGAGAGGCATAAACTCTCCTAGAAGATCCTCTTCAATGCGGATGCTTTAGAACAAAAGGGTATTTCAATTACACGTAGGTATTCCATGACTGAGTTGAGACCTATTTGAGGGTACTCCTGGCTTAAACTACGCCTCATTCACGTTAAAAAGAGGTTGTTTCCAATACTTAGAAAGTCGACTGTTAATTACTATTAGCCCAAATAAAAAATAAACATGTATATGTACTCTCCATGTTTTCCACCCCCTTCGCAGATTTTCAGTACAGGAGTTTCACTCTATGCTGTTTTAGCTGTGACATTTAAAGGGCACCACCGGATGAATTTAGGTAGTTTTGAGTATTTAGAGAGGCGACAACTAATATATAAACGGAGGTATGAACTCTCCATGACTGCCACCTCATATGCATTTAGCATATATTTGTTCTCATTACTTTAGTACAGAAGGTAATTTTCCTCAAAGACTCGATTTTTTTAGCTGTGACATTAAAAAATAGTTCAAAATATATATTTATTTTTATTACCTGTGCTGTGTTAGAATGAGGGATATATTTCACCTTCATCTAGTTTAAAAAATGCAATAATTATAAATTTGATTAGCAATGATATCATTATGCGATGACTTACGCTCTAGAAAAATAAGATTAAATCATCATTGAATAATAGTAGCTTGATCATTGAATAAAGGAATCTCCAAGTAAAGGTATCTATGCGTAATAAATTGGACGGCGAGCTGGTTTTTTACTAGAACCATCATAAACTGAAGAAATCTTTTAGAAAGAAGAGAGATTTTACACTTTTTGGATAGATTAAAAGAGATCCCTACCAATAAAATTCAATTATTTTGGTCTATTTAAGGATAAAAATATCTCATCTTGCTTATTATATCATAATATTAGACTCCCACTTCCCCACGTTTTGAGATATAGTTCTCATTGCTGCTCATAATAAAAAAAATATTACTCAATGGAATACTTTAAAAAAAAGCAAAAACCTTCTGTTTTCAATACGTTTTCAGCGAAACAAAAAATTCAAGTTAAAGTCTCAGTTTTATAGGAATATTTAATTATTTGCAGAAATTTTCAGCCATAAAAATATAGTTTATGCGTCATTGATATTGCCATACTTACCTTATTTTTTACTACTACTTAAATATAAAATAAAACTCGAATATATTCTCGATTAAGGCTATAGTAAAATCTCGCAAAAAATATCTTAATCACAGTTTTAAAAGTAAGCATTATATCTGTTCACATCGTTTGGCAACCTTAATTGATTAGCTGATATCTTTTAAAGACAATATGGCTGTGTTTCCTAAGATGAGGACGAGTGGTGAACCGAGATAAGGTTTATCAATATTTTTGCGGGGAAAGAAGATACACAAGAGTTAGATAGAATTGTTAGTGACAATGTCTAACTTTATCGCTCTGCTACTACAGATAGTTAACTTTATTGCTATACTCTTCATCTATTACTATATGCTCCACTCAAGCGCAATCAAATGCCTTAGTTTTACTTCACCACCTGATCGAGCGATCACCCGTTCGAAGAGATTTCCGAATAAACCAGTTAGCTGCAATTGGAGAGATCGCATTCCATATGATATACGTCTCAGTAAAGTCACCGTTGCAAATAAAGCAAGCAAATTGCGACGCCTGTTTACGCCTGGAATTTCGCAACAGAGTGAACAATCTACTGGAGAACCGATCTAACCGAGTTATCTGCGTGTCTCTGAAGCACATTGAATGTCGGCTTACCTCCCTTTACGCGCACTAACACACTAGCAACGTATTGCCACTGCCATTACTTTAACGTCATTTATTTTTTCAACAAATCTAACATTTCCCTCGATAAGGTAGTTCAAGTGATATATGACCAAAAACCAAAACTTATTCATAAAAACTTGGTGGGGATGCGTTTCAACAATTTTTTTTTACATTCTTTATATTTGCTCACACTGTCTGTCTTCTTGTCTGTGTACGTATAAATCCATTGGAGCAGAAGGTGTAGTGTACCCTGCTGGGAAATTATTTTCTTCTTTTTTTCATAGCCGTTTTCACTTACATCTTCAGGAATTTTGTATTAATCATAGCATTACCCTCTAAACTTTTTTTGCAATATGTTACTCGCTAATTATTCATTAATGACGGTGATCAAAGCTAGCACTTAGTCCTTTGACGTTGTGGGAGATGGACCGTGTTGAGCCAACAACTGTGATTATCGCTATTGAATGTTCAACAATGAATATAAATCACATATCGAATTTCTAATATTCCTAATGGTTGTCGAATTTCTGAATAATTTGGAATTATGAGATGAGATAGAATGATTTTCCTTTCACAAATTAAATTTATTAGCAATGTGATAATACAATATTTAATGGCAAAAATACCATAAAACAATGAAACCAGAATATAACAAAATGCACTGAGAATATGAGACATTAAAACGTGACGTAATGCATATGAAAATAAAGGGAGT
Source organism: Pyrrhosoma nymphula (assembly GCA_963573305.1). Lineage (NCBI taxonomy): Eukaryota > Metazoa > Arthropoda > Insecta > Odonata > Coenagrionidae > Pyrrhosoma > Pyrrhosoma nymphula. The sequence continues at coordinate 39,936,781 of OY754336.1, read as the reverse complement.
ATAATAAAAACTTAGACTTTATGAGGTTATATTATTTAAACTCTTTCACGAATCACTAAAATGCAAAATAAAAATAATTGCTGATAAAAGTGAATATGCAAATAAAAGCAATTTTGCAAAACATTTTCTATGAGATGACCAGAAGAGCGATTTTGATCTGGA